>PVJL010010062.1:0-52183 GCA_004026885.1 Lyroderma lyra | reverse complement strand
CCCTCTTTTAGTAAGTCCCATCAAGACAACTTCCCCCTGCCACCCCACTTCCCGATCTGTTTGGATTGGTAGGTGAGGACTGACGGTGTCCCCACAGAGATCACTCAATCAGAACCCCGGGTAATGCTTCTGGTCTCAGGTAAGCCAATCTCATTCTTCTTGGATATGGGGGCCACTTATTCCACATTACCTGAGTTTGTTGGCCCCACCTTCCCATCTCCTACTACTATTATTGGAATCTCAAGTAAGATCACCCATCCTCCTCTTACACCCCCACTTCTTTGTACCTTTAATATTGTCCAATTTGAACCCCAGTTTCTAGTAATTCTTCAATGCCCAATTCCCTTATTAGGGTGAGACATTTTATCTAAATTCAAAGCCACCATCTCCTTTTTGTTCACACCCCAGGACCATACCCTCCTATTGCTTGCTGACTTAGCTCTAGACTTGGCCTTGCTCACCCTCAATGTTCCCACTAACTCCTTTCCCCTATCTCCCTCTTCTGTTCACCCTCTAATTTGGGATATTAACAATCCATCCACAGCCACACACCACACGCCTGTCCTGGTTCGTCTTCGTGATTACAGTAGGCCTCCTGGCAGCTCTCCTTGGGCTCGGACTGTTTGCCTTTGCCCCAGCTGATTGCTCCTTTGTACCAAAATGTCTTCTCATATCAATATACTGGGCTTTCTTAATACTACTCTTTTTCCTCATTATACAGTTTGCCTGCTCCCATTTAATAGACCTGGACCTCTGCACTCCGTGGTTTGCTAAGCTGCCTTTCCCCTGGCATCACAGCAGGAAATTTTACTTACTGGGCTTATTTACCCAACCCTCCACTATTAACACATCTAACTGGACTGATGATCCTCCTCTTATTTATATCAATGATAGTTCTTGGTTTCCTGGACCTGAGGATCAAAGAGGTCTGGAATTTCCTGAGGAGGAAGGCCTTTTATTCTTGCTGGCCATACTGCTTTGGGCCATATTTATCCACCTATTTGTATTGGACATCATCCTCCATGTCTGGATACCTACTGATCAGGTTTGGATACTTCCAAAAAACAACGGAAATAATACTTACAATGATTTATTTATAATTTCTGGAACAGGCTTTCAAACACAACTGGTAAATACTCATGATTTTCCTCCTTCTCTTAATTCATGTCCTCGCAATAATAATCTACCTGATGCACATTCCTGCATTCATTGGGAGGAATGTCAGGGGACTCTGGGCCAAATATTATTTAATAATTTTCATGGCACTATAATTCATGAGGTCCTTATGGTGCTGCCCTTCATGTTTGCTCTTGCATAAAATGCACTGATTCTTAATCCATAGGACAACTAGTACACGAACAAGAATTTCCTCAGAAAATTGCTTCACCTTTTAATATTTCTACCTTTTGGATTGATAAACTCTTAGCACCTCCTCAATTAAAAATGATTAGACCCATTCAAGCCTCATCACAAAAAAAAAATATTTGTAAAGTAGCCTTAGGTCTAGGACAAAATAAAATCTGGGAAGGGAACTATACAAAAACTAAACATATGAAATATATCTTTAAATTTAAAGAAACACAGAGATTTGCATTACAAGTTTTGCCTAAAAATTCCTTTTGTTTTTCTATTGGGTAATTTTACAATTGATCCAACCCTAAAAATAGTTGAATGCTTTCAATGTCATTTATATACTTGTATTAATTCTTTAATCTACAATGCCTCTCATGACCAGATTATGATTTTAAGAAGGAGACGAGGATTATGGTAACCTGTCCAGGCTCCTAGAGTATGGGGAGGCTCCCCAACTGTTCATATATCATTTTACAACTCCTTCATAAGATTTTACATTAGACAAAGAGGTTTATTGGCCTCTTAATTAGAGAAATTATGGGCATTATAACAATAGCTACTACTGCTGCTATATCTGGAGTAGTTTTACATCAGGTGGTACAGACTACCCAATTTATGCAGGAATGGCATGACAATGCACGTAAGGCTTGGAATCAACAAGTCAAAATTGACCAAGGGATTAACATTAGATTGGCTGACTTGGAGACAACTGTAATTTTTCTTGGAGGTCGATTGGAAAAATCTCCATACCATGATTACTTTAAAATGTGATTGAAATGTTTCTAACTATTGTGCAACTCCTTTTTCTTATAACCAAACTAGGACTCCATGGTCAGAAGAATGAGCTCATCTCCGGGGACATACTCCCAACCTTACTATAGATATCCTACAGCTACAATAAGAAGTAGATCAGATGTCTCATGCCTCCTCTTTCTCTTCTACCAGGAGAGATCCTTTCTGCAGCAGTGGAAGGATTATCAACTTTAAATTCCCTCTCCTGGGTGAAAACCCTAAGTGGAGGATTTGCAGGTGCAATTGCCCTATTGCTAATCACTCTTTTATTTTATGTCATTCTTAGATGTGGACAACAGGCCCTACAATGGGCCATATGTATGGAAACTACCCAATCTATGTCTCCTTTCACAAAGACAAGACCACTGCAAAACCGTCTGTCCTCACCCCCCATAAATTCCCCATGACTACCCAAGACGGGCACAGTCGCGTGGGAGAGGCTTCACTAATTTTTTTGGACTCTATATAAATACTATCCCAGCATCCCACCTGCCTTTGCTTCCCTGATCGATGCCCATTCACAGCAGGAAGTAGCTAGAGGAGCCGAGACCTCCATCCCTTTTCATATAACAAAAGGCTGAAAACGATAGATTCAATATAGAATTGCTCCTGCTCTGCCATCTTCTCCTTCTCTTCCTTTACCCTACTGTGACTCAGCGTAGCCTGGGAAACAGAAACTCAGCTCGGAGACTGAAACTTACCCTAGCCCTTACCTTAGCCAGGTAAATTGAAACCTATCCTCGAACAATCAGTAGTAATCACCCATTTTTCCCTCTGCATTTTGCCCACCAACCCCTCCTACCTATATAACTTCCCTCCCAACAGTCACAGCTGCTGTTCTCCCATTGTGAGGCAGCCCAGCAGCTTGCCCATTAAAGCTTGTTACTGCTACCTGGTGTTGCCCCTCATTTCTATCAACTTCCCTCCCCGCCCCCCAATTTGGATACCTTTTATTTCTGTCTCTTGCCTGCTTGCTCTGGCTAAGACTTCTAATACTATATTTAATAGCTGTGGTGACAGGGGGTATCTCTGTCTTGTTCCTGATTTTAGAAAAATGGGCTTTAATTTTTCTCCATTCAGTATATTAGCTAAGTCTTTGTCATATATGTCCTTTATTATGTTTAGGTATTTTCCTTCTATACCCATTTCATTCGGTGTTTTGATCATAAAAGGATGTCGTATCTTATCAAATGCTTTTTCTGCATAAATTGATATGATTGCATGGTTTTTATCTTTAAGTTTATGTGATTGATTTGCATATGTTCAACCAACCTTGTGCTTCAGAGATGAATTTCAGTTATTGTGGTACATAATCTTTTTCATGCACTGTTGTATTCTATTTGCTAATATTTTGTTTAGAATTTTTGCATTACTGTGTATCAGAGATACTGGTCTATAGTTTTTTTTTTTTTGTGTGTGTGTGTGTGTGTGTGTGTGTTGTCTTTACCAGGCTTTAGTATTAGGGTAATGTTGGCCTCACAAAATGGGTTGCCTTATTTTCAATTTTTTGGAAGAGACTGAGAAGGATAGGCAATAATTCTTTAACTGCTTGATAAATTCGTTGGTGAGACAGGTTGGTTTAGGGCTTTTGCTTTAAGAGAGGTTTTGAATGATTTATTTATTTGTTTTACTATTGACTGGTCTCTTTAGGTTATCCAGTTCTTGATTCAGTCTAGGTAGACTACATTTCTAGACACTTGACCATTTCTTCTAGGTTGTTAAATTTAGTGACATAAAGCCCTTCATAATATTTCCTTATGATCCATTGTATTTCTGTAGTATCAGTTGTAATTTCTTTTCTTTAATTTCTAATTTTGGATATTTGTGTTCTTTCTTTTTGTCCTTTCTTTTGTGTTCCAGGTTATGGATGTTATTCAGAATGTTCCATTTGTACTAGAAAAGAAGGTATAATCTGTTGTTGTTGGATAGTGTCCTGTAAATACCTATTATGTCTATTTGTTGTAATGTATTGTTTAAAGCTGATATTTCCTTATTTGTTTTCTGTTTGGATGATCTGTCCATGGCTGTTAAGGGGGTGTTTATGTTTCCTACAGCTATAACTGTGTTTTTGTCAGTTTCATCTTCCAGATCTGTTTGTAGTTGCTTTGTATATTTTGATTGGGAGCATATATATTAATGAATGTTATGGCTTCTTGTTTTTGTATTCTTCCTTTTATCACTATGAAATGTCCATCCTTGTCTGTTATCATTTTTATCTTGAAGTCTGTTTGTCAAATATTAGTATGGCAACTCCTACTTTTCTTGGGATGCCATTTTCTTAGAGTATTGTTTTCCATCCTTTCGCTCTGAGTCTTTATTTGTCCTTATGGCTGAGGTGTGTCTTTTGAAGATAGCATAAGGATGGTTTTCATTTTTTAATCCAATCTGCTACTTTATGCCTTTTTGTTGATGAGTTCAGTTTATTCACATTTAGAGTGATGATTGATATATAAGAATTTTCTATGGCCATTACTTTCTCTTTCCTTTTTTTTTTTTTTTTTTTTTTTTTTTTTTTTTTTTTTTTTTTTTTTTTTTTTTTTTTTTTTTTTTTTTTTTTTTTTTTTTTTTTTTTTTTTTTTTTTGGTTGTCCCAACTCTTTCCCATTTATTTTGAGATTTTTTTCAGGTTGAAAAGCCTCCTTCAGTATTTCATAAAGTGCCAACCTAGTGCTTGAGAATTCCCTCAGCTTCTGTATGTCTGAGAGGTCTTTATTTCTCCTTCATAGCTGAAGGATGATTTTTCTGGATAATTTATTCATGGCTGGAAAATTTCCTCTTTTAATATTTTGAATATTTGATTCTGTTTCCTCCTGGCTTTCAGAATTTCTGCTGAGAAGCCTGATGATAGCCTGATGTGATTTCCTTTAAAAGTTATATATTTTTTCCTCCTAGTTGCCTTGAGAATTGTCTCTTAGTCTTTGATTTTCCACATCTTCAGTACAATGTGTCCTGGAGAAGATCTGCTAGAGTTTAGGTAGCTAGAGGACCTATTTTCTTCTTGAATTTGGAGTTCCAGATCTTTCTATAGTTTGGAAAGTTCTCATCAACTCTTTGAGGATGCTGCCTGTGATTTTTTTTCTGCACCTTTTCCTAAGCCTATTATTCTAATTTTTTTTCTAATGGAGTCAGATAGTTCTTCTAGGGTTCTTTCAGTTCTTTTGACTCTGAAGTCCCTGTCTTTTTCTTTCTGTTGTTTCCATGTTCCAATCTTTGATAGCATTAGTTCTTTCTTTCATCTGGTTGACCCTGTTTCTTATGGTAGTTCATATCCAAGTTTTTTATTGTTTTGTTTATCTCTCAAATTTTCATTTGATTCTTTTTTATATTTTCAATTTATTTATTAAAACATTTCTTTTGTTCATGGATTTCTTTTCTTAAGTCATTCATCTTAGTCAGGGTGCTCTGCCAACATTGTTTCAGTTTTCCAAGTCTCTTAAGAACCTTGTACTCTGTGTCACTTAAATCATATATTTCCAGATCTATAAGATCCTTTTCTAGAGATTTTTAATTTTCTTTCTCAATGGTTTTGAATTTTAAGGTACTCATTGTGTTTGAAGTATTTTTTTCCTGGACATGAATGCTTTTCCTATGTAAGATATGGAGATGTCTCTTTCTTTGTCTTCCTAGTTGATATCTCTATAGTGTCTTGTAGAGCAGACACTAGGCAGCACTCTTTGGGAGAGAGCCAGGAGAAGTGGCTTGGCCATATTTTTGGCCTTTTCCTGGGCTTGGGGGTGGTGACATCTGCAATCACTTTGCTTTCTGCAATTCATCAGGGAGGCTGGGAAGCAAGAGAGAGGCTGGTTCAAGGCACTCATGTTAGTTGGGGCTGGGTGCTTGCTGCCAGATCAGCCTTTCTCTTTTCTCCTGAGCCTGTATTTTACTCAGGACCATGTTTCAGCATTTTACCATTTCCATGGCAGCTGGCTCTCAGCTTCAAACTCACCCAGAACTGACCATGATGGGGCACTGCAGCTGAGGGTCTTATTCCCCCAAGAGCAGTTCAGATGTTTTGTTTAGTCTCTGAATCACCCAGGGCACTCCTCTGGAGCCTTAATGCACTGCTGCTCGATCCAACTCACCCACGGTCTCACAGGGTTTTAGTTGTTCTCACCTCCATTCTTATCACCACTCAGCCTCCCCTTCACCTGGTACCCTGTTGTTCCTTTGCCAGTGTCCCCTGGCTTCTTCTTAGTTCCTTCAGTCAGCCCCAGTTGAGTAGAGTCATGATCCTCATTTGCATCTTCACTCATTCTGCTTTCTCCCTTCTCTCTACTTGCCCCCATTTCTTTAACCTTTAAGTGTTTTCTTGTGTGCTTGATTCTCTCAGCAAACACTGTGCCATTCAGGGTTTTCCATGTTGGATACTGGCCATTCAATTGTGTTTTCCAGAAGAGGTTTTAGGGATCCTCTCTCTGGTCGCCATCTTGCCAAGATCCCTTCAAGAGCCCCACAATTTGAACTGTTTTAGTACTCTGAGTCAGGGCTGCTTTATCGTGGTGGAATTGAGCACTAAGAGTGTGTCTCTGGTGTCAGTAGTTTCTTGGAGTCCCATTATTGGGAATTGGGAGGACATTGGAATGGGTGCTTGAAGCACTTAGATTTTCAATATCCTGACTCTGCAATGATAAATAAAATTAGGAGGCTTTTGATTTTGTATAGGCACCTTCATTTTCTAAAGTTGAAATTTGAGAATTTTAGCAGTCTTTCTTGTAGGTGATTCATTTATGATGTGACCAAGCTGATTTACCAAATAGATCAATGTTTGAGCAACATGATCTCTCATTCCATTCTATTTTTTCTAACAAAAAGAGAAAGGTCTTGGTTCAGTTCACTAATAAACAGATTTAAAAGCTATCCAAGTAGAATCAACATCAGAAGAAAGATCAGAATTTGAAAGTCATCTGAAATAGATTATAATATTCAACAGGTTCATCAGACTTTTGTGAGTAAGTCTGAATTTTGTCCTAATTAATAGGCTTTGGGAAAGCCCTATGAATCATTCAATGGAGTTGCTCAGTGATTGCCTGAGATCAATCACATAATAAGTTATTGGGTTGTGCTCCCAGTTGTAATCTTATAAACCTTTCAGAATTTTTCTAATCAGCACTTTCATCCAAGGTTGAGCCTGACCTTCACCAACAAGTATATCAACTAGCAGATATAAGTCAGGAAAACAAGGTTGATAAGTATAAGAGACTACATTAAATTCCTCAGCAAATCTGGGGATATCTGCAGTTACTTGTACTTTTGAAACATTTTTAACTATGACTTGCAATTCACTTCAGTCCAGAATGTACAAGAAATTAGGAGTTTAGCCTTTTGATCCTCAGAAGTCTTAATGTTAAAGGTAGGCTGACCAGATGTTCTGTTTTAAATGAGACAGAAAACAACAGTACTGTACTTTTTCAAATGGCATATGGTCAGCCTAGTCTCACTAAGCTAAATTCAAGGTGTCAGCAGGCTGACTATATGTACCATTTGAAATGAACAGTTCTATTGTTTTCTGTCTTGTTTAAAATGGTATGTCTGGTTAGCTTAGTTAAATGGAAGGGTTGTGATAGTTGGCTGTGGAGGCCACCACTGAGGAGCAAGAGGAGAAGGAAATTAACACTGGAGGCAAAGACTGAAGCAAAGAAGCTAAGAGAAAAGAACATGGTGGTGTCAGAGACAGAGCCTGAAACAAAGGACTGAGGGGTGAGGAGCATTTTTTAAAATTGTTTGATTGCCTCAATTAATTTTAAATTTTTATTTTGCAAAGAGGCAATTTTAAACTCCTGGTAATATTTGGAAGCCTCAAAATACCAATCAAAATGTTCATTCCATTAAGTTTTGACAGCTTCACAGCTATGGTTGTCCAATTTAGTTTTAAGAAAAGTGAGTTAGGAGATTTCAAAAATTTCCCATAATAGCCATTGATATTCTAAATTACTTTGGGTCAAATTGGTCTATTGTTCAAATATGCATAATGAGGTACTGTTTTTTATACATAAAATAAGTCAAGATTTCTAAATGAGAGGGTGCCCTCAAAGTATTTAGACAACCAGAATATGACTTTTCAGAGATGATTTCTCTATAGCAAAAGCCTAAACAGACTGTAAGCCAATGCCATCACATTTTCACCAGGAAGACTGACTACTAAACAGTATGGTTTCAGTAGAAGTAGTCTGGTTCTAAAAGAAATCTGACCAAAGTCTAAAGAGGACACTTCCAATAAAACAGCCTAATTTTAAAAGAGTCATGCTGAATTGCCAAGCAAGCAGTCATGGATAAGCATGGTCTTAACCAGAACCTGATAAAGCCTTAAATTAGATCTTGAAGAGAGCCTGGAGAACTTCTAAACCCACAAAAAGCAGAAGCTCAGATCCATGATAAAGACTTACCCTAAAATCTCGGGTTGATGAGGAAGCAGTGAACTCAGTGGGCTCTGTGGGTATCACACCTGCTTTTTCATCAGCCTGGGGGTCAACATTATTTGACCTTAAACAAATGACAGCCAGATGTTTCTCTAGAAAAATGGGTTTGTTTTGGAATAATAAATAAGTGCAACTTCAGATATGCAGTCTACTGGTAAACCACAAACAAGTTCATAGACAAAGGACAGAAATGTTTATTTATAGAGGAAAGGGTCAGTGAAGAATAGCTGTGTAAACAGAGTCCATAGGAGGAAACTGGGAGTTTAAAGTGTAGTTGTTTCTCATTGGCTGAGCTATAACAGTCTTTCATTGGCTTAGTGGTTGCTCAGTGAGGAGCAGATTCTCCTTCTTCTGTTGGAGTAGTAAAGTAAAAAACACCTTCCTATTTCAGTCAAGATAGCAGACTAGGTAAACATTGTGCTTGCCTCTTCTCATGATCACATCAAAATTACAACTAGACTACAGAACAATCATCATTGAGAACGCTCTGAAATCTAGCTGAACAGGAGTCCTATAACTAAAGACATACAAAAGAAGCCTCATCAATACTGGTAAGAGGAAAGGAGGTGCAGAGTAGGTTGGCCCCACAACCATATGTAGCAGCTAAAATTGGGAAGGATATCTTTGAAGAGCAAGAGGTCACAGACCCACACCAAGGTCCCCATTCCAGAGTTCCAATGCCAGGGAAAAAAGTCCCCATAATTTCTGGCTATGAAAACCAGTGGAGATTGTGACTGAGTGAGCCGGAGGGTAGCTGCAGTCCTAGGCAGTCCTCTTAAAGGGCCTGCACATGACTCACTCTCTGAGCTCCAGCACTGGGGCAGAAGCTCAAAAGTTGCCAGAAACATACAATGAAGAAATGTACCATCAGGGCAAAAACTTGTGGCGCAGCTTTCTCCCAGGCAGAAGTGCTGGCAAACACCATTGTCTTTGTTGAGCCTTCTCTGCACCCAACATGCAGATGCAAGCAGGCACCATATCTGAGTCTCCACCAAACTGGCCAACATTGTTCATTAGCCCCATCCTGGTAATTCCCTGAGATGCCATCCCAACGAACTTTTGGGCCCACCCAAGCACTGCCAGTGACTTTTCTATATAAACAGCTTGTTTTGTCTCATGCTACAGACTTTCCTAAAATCACTCAAAGGTTCACACACAACAAATAGCATCGGGCTTCACCATGCCCTATACCTCTTGCTAAGCAGCCCCAAGACCAGGACTAGTGGCAGTTGAACTTGGTTTACAGCTTAGCCTCTCTCAGTCACCACCAAGTCCAACACAAGTGATCTGCAGATCATTTTGTAGCTAATACCATGTGGCTCTGAGCAGGGCAGAGGCAGTGACTGACCTTGGCCTGCAATAGAGCCCTTACCAAGAGACCCCAAAACCAACACACCCAGTGGCCAGCTTCAGACACACCAGAACATCACCCAACAACCTATACAAATGACACACCCAAAGGGAAAACTGGGCAAGCAACAGAGCCCTGCTAAAGAGAATCTTGCTTCATAGGGTCACTCCTGAAACAGTCAGCATGTGGGTCAGTCCCTCCAACTGACATGCAAACAGCAACCAAGACCAAAGTACAACAGAAGGACACACATGATACACAAGGGGCAAAGTTGGAGCAACTGGCTCTGGTGACCAGGGATACTACATCACTTAGTCCCACAGGACACCTATTACATAAGGTCACTCTACTAAAGACAGGAGACATAGCAGGTTTACCTAATACATGTACAAACACAGGGAAACAACCAAAATGAGGAGACAAAGAGAAATGTCTCAAATGAAAGAAGAGAACAAAACTTCTGTACTAAACAAAATGGAGACAAGCAATTAACCAGATGCAGAGTTCAAAACACTGGTTATAAGAGATGGAAAACATAAGAATGAAGATAGAAAACTTTAAAAAGAACCAGTCAGAAATGAAGAATACAGTAACTGAAATGAAAAACACATTAGAAAAAATCAACAGCCAATTAGATAAAACAAAAGATCAAATCAGTGATTTAGAAGATAAGTACCAGAAAACACCAAATTGGAACAGCAAAAAGGGAAAAGATCCCTCCCCCACAAAATGAGCATAGTTTAAGCAGCCTCTGGGACAACATCAAATGTATTGACATTCACATTATAGGACTGCCAGAGGGAGGAGAGAGAGAGAGAAAGGAACTGAAAACCTATTTGAAGAAATAATAATGAAAAACTTTTCTAACCTGGTGAAGGAAATAGAATACACTTCCAGAAAGAGCAGAGAGTCCCAAAGAAGATGAACCTAAAGAGGCCCACAGTATGACACATCATAATTAAAATGCCAAAGGTTAAAGACAAAAAGAAAACCTTAAAAGCAGCAAGAGAAATGAACTACAGCAAGAGAAACTCCTACAAGGGAGTTTTTGTTAAACTGACAGTTGATTTCTCAACAGAAACTTTGCAGGCCAAACAGGGTTGACATGAAATATTCAAAGTGCTGGCAAGCAGAGAGATAACACCAAGATTATTTTACCCAGCAAAGCTATCATTTAGAATTGAAGAACAGATGAAGAGCTTTCCAGACCCAAACAAACAAACAACAACAACAACAACAAAATGAAACAAAACAACAAAGAAAACTAAAACAGTTAATTACCACTAAATCAGTATTACAGGAAATGTTAAAAGGACTTCTTTAGGAAAAATTCAAAAACCAAAAATATGAATAATAGAAAGTCAATAACTACATATTTATCAACAATTACTTTAAATGTTGCAATCAAAAGACATAGGGTGGTTGAATGGATTAGAAAAAAACCCTTACATATACTGCCTTCAAGAGACTCACTTCAAATCAAAAGACACACACAGACTGAAAGTAAAGAAATGACAAAAGGTATTTCACAAAAATGATGAACACAGATACAAAAATCCTAAACAAAATAGCAAATAGAACACAACAATGCATCAAAAAGATCAAGTGGGATTCATCCCGGGAGCACAAGGATGGTTCAACATACAAAAATCAACCAATGTGATACACCACATAAACAAAATCAAAGATAAAGAACCTATGGTCATATAAATTGATGCAGAAATGAAAATTTAAATTTGTGGGGTATCAATACTTATGCCACACAAAATAGATTTTAAAACAAAGGCTATGCAACAAGAGACAAAGGACCCAGTAATCTCATTCTGGGTATTTATCCAAATAAACCCAAAATGACACTTCAAAGGGACATGTGCATTCATGTTCATTGTTGCACTGTTTACAATAGCCAAGATATGGAGGCAATTTGGGTGTCTTTCAGTGGATGAATGGCTAAAGAAGAAGTGGTATGTATATACAATGGAACATTACTCAGTTATAAAAAACTGAAACCTTTCCATCTCAAACAACATGGATGAACCAAAAGGCTATTACCCTGAGTGGAGTAAGTCAGACAAAGGAAAACAAGTACCATATGATCTCCCTTATATATGGAATCTAAAAACAAAATAAACAAATAAAACAGAAACAGACTCAAAAGTACAGAGAACATTTTGACAGTTGCCAGATGGGAGAAGGGTTAGGTTGGGTTAAAAAGGTGAAGAGATTAATATGTATCAATTGGTAGTTATAAAATAGTCACAGAGATGTAAAGTACAGGATATAAAATATAGTCAATAATTTCCATTACCCCTTACCAAGTTGCTTGTACAGAGCTGCCAATATAAGTACACGGTGGCAAGTTTGTGAACTTAATTGTCAGATTTTGAGAACAGTGATAGCTCTGATGGCCATTCCAGAAAAAGAGTTCCAAAATTGCTTTGATGTGTGGACTACGTGCTGGTATTGGTGCATAGCTTCCCAAGGGGAGTACTTTGAAGGTGACCATACTGATACTCAGCAATGAAGTATATAGCACTTTTTCTGAGATGAGTTCACAAAATTAATTATCCAACCTCACACATGTGATTGCATTTAGGGCCACCCAGATAACCTAGGATGAATCCATCCTCAAGATCCTTAACTTATTACATCTTTTGCCACATAATGTAATGTCCACAAATTCTAGGGATAGCAATATAGATATAATTTTGGGGCCACCATTCAACCCATTATAGTATTACATTAACAGAAATATAGAACACTTTAATCATTGTAGGAAGTTCTTTTGCACAGTGTTGTAGAGGAAGATGTGAATAAAATGGGGACTCTGTAGACAATCTAACAGCTCAGTGACTGACAGTAGCCTCACAGGGTGATTTGATCACAAATTTTTATCTAGGCAGGTCATGGTGGGCAGTCACACCCCAGGCCTATGAGTTCCTTAGTAAAAGCTTTATCTTTACCTTAAGCCAGCCCTGTCCACTCTTCTAGCTAATCTAGGTGACACATCTTTGAAATGTTATAGTGACCCTCTTTTTCAGACCCCTTGGTGGCATAATCACCCTCAAGGAAGCACATGACCTTCTTGCCTGTATACATTCCTATTTACTCTAAGTGTTATATGTTGACTATCTGTAACCACCAATGTAAAATAAGTATGTATTTCTCCATTTCACCTTTATCCAATTATAGAGATGTCTCTGCCTTGCTTTTTCCTGCCTCCTTAACCTACCACAAATGAATTTTATGTAATCTTCCTTATATTTATTCTTTTGATTCCAAATGCATAAAATTAATTGCAAAACTGCCATTCTTCAGAGCATTTTCTCAGTCTCTTGAAATCTTGCTTCAGGCATGTTCTCTGTTTGACTCAAATAAACTCTAATAAACTCTTACAAATTTTTCTACAGGTTTAGACATTTTTACATCAACAAAAGTTATGATCCAAGGGTCAAAACACTTGATGACTGGTCAGAAATGACTCAGTAGCTCATGACTTTATCACAAAGAATAAGGCAGCAGATGTAAATGTCAAAGGAGAAGTTTTTTTTATTGTGGTTTAAAAAGATGTATAACAAAATTTTCTATGTTAATAATATTTAAGTACACAATACAGCAATGTAACTATATGCTCTTCATTGTGCATCCAACTGCTAGAACATTTTCATCTTTCAAAACTGAAACTCTAGGAAAACTCAGAAAAGATGGTGGATTCGATGGATGCCATGTCCAAGGTCTCTCTCCAGATTGCATCGGAGTAGTAGATAGATAGGGAAATAGTCAGACCTGGGAAACATTGGAGGACTGACATAACAGAGCCCCAATAGCTAAGAAAAGAAGGAGAGAAGTCCAATAGAGACCTGTAGAAAGACAGAGAAGTGAAGTGGGGTGGCCCCAGGCCCATTTTGGGAGTAATACCTCAGGGGCAGGGGCTCCTATAGAGGAGTGAGGGGTGCTGGACCTATAATGGGCTCCCCCAGCCTGGGAGCCCTGTGTTGGAGAAAAGAATTTTGTTTAATCTTGTTACATCTGGCAGGAAAATTCAACAAGAATTCTGTCTGTCTGTATTGGTGGGACAGAGGTTGGCTAAAAATCCAGACACTCTCTAATGGGGTGCTCACACAAGACCAACCACTTGCCATAGCTCACTGGATATTCAGCAAAGGGACAGCATCTCTAGAGGTGCCAGGGATGTACAAGGAGGGGTTGAGCTGTGGGGTTTTGAGGTGGGGACTGAAGGGTCCCATTGTTTGAGTGTGGCATTTGGCTTGCATGTAGCCCATAGTAGGATGCCATTTCTTCTGTTAAACCCTCTCTAAAACAGCTAACTCTGAGACTGTACTGGTGTAACAAAGTCTGCACAGGTGCATTACATCAGAGATGTATCAAAAACCCCGACAACACAAATTGAACTATATATTCCAGGTTGCTCTAGCTTGCTGAGTGCCTAGCCCCCACTCTCCTAGCTGTTGAAACTGGTCTTGCATGCTTTTAGCACAGTGACAACCGAGTGCAAAACCACAGTGGAGTGAAGCTGCAAGTCAGTGAGGAAAAGCCATGGAACTCTTAAGAAAAGTTTTCTCAGGGGAGGGAGGGCATGATGGCGAATGGAAAGGAGGTCCCTAAACCTCTCCCAGAAAACCCAATTGAACGGCCACCCAGGAGCCAAGAAAGAAGACCCTGAGTCACAAAATGGCAGCTGAGAAATCCATGCATCACAAGTAAACACCTGAAGGTTGGAGAGAAGAGGGTGAGCAGGAGAGAGAAAAGGGAGCAGAGATGGATTGCAACAGGACCCAATAGCAGCTGACTATCTGGGAGCAACACAGTGCACGGGAGGGGGAGGCCAAGAGGCGACAAGAGTAACAGCTAGCAAAGTGGCAGAACAGTGGAAGACTGTAGAAGAGCTGGGCTGGGGAGCTGGAATTTGGAGCAGCGAGATGGTGACAGAGCTTGGGAGCCAGCCTCTGGAACATTTGAGTGGTAGCAGGGCTGAGCGAGGACTCTGAACTGCAGAGATGACACCTCAGCTCTCAGCTTCCTTGCCACCCACAGCGCAGGCACACATAGCTCCTACAGAGGGCTGTGGTTCCCGTTCCTGGCCCACTGCAGAGGCGAGCCAGTGAAACCCACAGCTTCGGACTTGTGCATGCACCTGCTCTTGCATCCCTGGGTCGTAAAAGCAGTGTGAGCATGCAGACTCTGCCCCAATGTTCAGTCGTAGAAGTAGGCCCAGGAAGAAAGGCGGATTTGATAGCATTAGCCCCAACCAGCAGGAGCAGCCTCGGCCAGCATCACCCAGCTTTCCTAACATAGGGCAGAAGTTGGAGCTGCCCCAGAGTGCCTTTTGTTGGCCTCTCCCCTTTCCTACAGACTCCCCAACCAACTAATTAACTACACAGAGCTGAGGGACCACGATAGATATGCACCACCTCCAAATGTAGCAGGAGACCAGAAATAAGAAATAAACAACCCCCCTGTCTCCCACAACTTGGCCCCCAGTGCCACCTCGTATCTGCCCTATAGCAAGACAACACAAAAGTACGAATCTGGGCTCCTGGGCACTACTACTGAACATAAAACCCTCATGTGAAAGAGAAAGAACCCAACAGAGAGGATGAATTCCTTAAAAATGAAAACTCCTCAGAAAGAACATGAAATTTATCCAGAAGACATCTTCTTAGACCTAGAAGTTTCTGAACTAAGTGACAGAGAATTTAAAGTAGCCATTCTAGAGACTCTGAGAGAAATGAAATCATACTGGCAGAACACCATGGCTGAGATGAACGACATAAAAAAGGAGACAAACGACATAAAAAAGGAACTCCGTGAACGAAAGTAACCACTTAACAAAGAAATTCAAAACATAAGGAAGATTGAGATGGAAATGCGAGAGATAAATAATACAATAAAAGAAGTGAGAAATGAAATAACTGCCATAGGAAAGAGGGCCAACCAGATGGAGAAAAGAATTAGTGATATCGAAGATCAGAACATGGAAACAGCTCAGAAAGAGGAAGAGAGGGAATATAGAACCAAAAGGTAGGAAAGAACTCTGCAAGAACTATCTGAATCCATGAGACAAAACAACATCAGGATAATAGAAATATAAGAAGGGGTTGAGCATTCTACAGAGAGCATACGCAAGCAAATAGCAGATGAGAACTTTCCAAACCTATAGATCTGGAACCCCAAGTCCAAGAAGAAAACAGGTCCCCTAGATACCCGGACCCTAACAGATCTTCTCCAAGACACATGGTACTAAAGATGTCAAAAACTAAAGAAAAAGAGACAATTCTCAAGGCAGCCAGGGAAAAAAGAACTATAACCTTTAGAGGAAAACCCATCAGTCTGGCATCAGATTTGTCAGCAGAAACTCTGCAAGACAGGAGGGAGTAGAATCCAATATTTAAAAATTTAAAAGAGAGGAACTTACAGCCAAGAATCAATTATCAGGCAAAATTATCTTTCAGATATGAAGATGGAATAAAGACCTTCTCAGACACACAGAAGCTGAGGGAATTTGCCAGCACAAGGCTGGCACTCCAAGAAATACTGAAGGAGGATCTTCAACCTGAAACAAAACATCAGGAAAAATAGAAAAAAGTTGGGGCAACAAGAAAGAAACAAAAATAAACAAACAAACAAAAACAAAGGAAGAAATAAGTAATGGCCACAGGAAATCCTCACATATCGATCATCACTCTAAATGTCAATGAACTGAACTCACCAATAAAAAGACAGAGAGTAGCAGACTGGATTAAAAAACAGAATGCATCCTTATGCTGTCTCCAAGAAACACACCTCAGCTGTAAGGACAAACACAGACTCAAAGTAAAAGGATGGAAACAATAATTCAAGCAAATGGTAACCAGAGAAAAGCAGGAGTTGCTATACTGACATCTAATGAAATAAACTTCAAGTTAAAAAAGATACTAAAAGACAAGGATGGACATTTCATAATGATAAAAGGCACAATACAACAACAAGAAGACTTGGCACTAATTAATATATATGCTCCCAACCAGGATGCACCAAATATACAAAGAAACTACTAACAGATTTGAAAGGAGAAATTGATGAACACACAATCATTGTGGGAGACTTGAACACCCCGCTAACAGCCACTAACAGATCATCCAAACAGAAAATAAATAAGGAAATAACAGCTCTAAGTGACACATCACAGGAATTGGACATCATTGAGTTTTACAGGACACGTCATCCAGCAAAAAGAAACTACAACTTCTTTTCTAGTGTGCATGAAACATTCTCAAGAATAGACCACATCCTGGGACACAAAAGTAGCCTCAGCAAATTCAAGAAGATCGAAATCATACCAAGTGTATTCTCAGACCACAAAGCTTTGAAATTGGAATTCAACTATAAAAGGAACGCAGAGAAAACCACATATACATGGAGATTAAACAACAGCATATTTAAAAAAGGTCTGAAGAAAAGAACAAATAAAAAATGAGATTAAAAAATAGATATAGAAACTAATGACAATGAAAATACAACGTATCAGAATTATTGGGACACGGCGAAAGAGGGAAATTTATACCATTACAGACCTATCTTAAGAAACAAGAAAACTCACAAGCAAACATCTTAGCATCCCATCTTAAAGAACTAGAAAAAGAAGAGCAGACAAAACCCAAAGTCAGCAGAAGGAAAGAAATAATAAAAATTAAAGCAGAGCTAAACCAATTAGAGAACAGAAGGAACAATAGAAAAAAGTTAATATTACGAAGAGCTGGTTCTTTGAGAAAGTCAACAAAATTGAAAAACCCCGGCTAAACTAATCAAAGGACGAAAGGAAAGGACACAAATATCCAAAATTAGAAATGAAAGGGGAGAAATTATCACTGATACCACAGAAATAAAAATAATTATAAGAAAATATTATGAAGGACTTTATGCCACGAAATTGAACAACCTAGAAGAAATGGACAAGTTTCTAGAAAAGTACACCCTACCTAGACTGAACCAAGAAGAACTGGATAATCTAAATAGACCAATCAATAGCAAAGAGATTGAAATGACTATCCATAATCTCCCTAAAGACAAAAGCCCAGGACCACATGTTTTCACCAACAAGTTCTACCAAACATTCAAAGAAGAATTAATGCCTATCCTCCTCAGACTCTTCCAAAAAATTAGAGAGGAAGCAATACTTCCCAACTCATTCTATGAGTCCAACATTACCTTAATACCAAAGTAAAGACAACACACAAAAAAGAAAACTATAGACCAATATCTCTGATGAACACACATGCAAAAATCCTAAACAAAATATTAGCACATAGAATACAACAATGCGTCAAAAAGATCATACATCAAGATCAAGTGGGATTCATGCCGGGAGCATACGAAAATCAATCAATTTCAACATATGAAAATCAATCAATGTGATACACCATATAAACAAAATCAGAGATAAAGACCCTATGGTCATTTCAATGGATGCAGAAAAAGCTTTCAACAGGTACAACATCCATTTATGATCAAAACACTAAATAAAATAGGTATAGAAGGAAAAGTATCTCAACATAATAAAGGCCATATATGACAAACCCTCAGCTAACATCATACTGAATGGGGAAAAGCTGAAACCTATTCCCCTAAAATCAAGAACAAGACAAGGATGCCTTCTGTCATCACTGCTATTTAATCTAGTACTGGAAGTTCTACCCACAGCAATCAGGCAAGAGAAAGGAATAAAATGTATCCAAATTGGGAAAGAAGAGGTCAAATTGTCACTATTTGCAGATGACAAGATTTATATATCCTTTATATAAAAAATTCCAAAGATTCCACTAGGAAACTATTAGAAACAATAAATATATATAGTAAAGTCATAGGATACAAAATCAATGTACAAAAATCAACAGCATTCCTATATACAAGCAACAAATCCTCAGAAAAAGAAATGAGGGAGTCAATTCCCTTTGCTATCACAACAAAAAGAATGAAATACATGGGAATTAACTTAACAAAGAATGTGACAGACTTATACATGGAAAACTGTAAGACACTTTTGAAAGAAATTGAAACAGACTTTAAGGGATGGAAAAATATCCCCTGTTCATGGATAGGAAGACCTAACATTGTTAAAAATGGCCATTCTTCCCAAAGCAAGCTACAGATTTAATGCAATACCCATCAAAATCCCACAATCATACTTTCATGACATAGATAAAATAATTATTAGATTTATATGGAACCATAAAAGACCTCGAATTGCCAGAGCAATACTACATAAAAAGAATAAGGGTGGTGGCATTATACTTCCTGATTTCTATTTATATTACAAAGCACCAATAATCAAAACAGCTTGGTACTGGCAGAAAAACAGAAATATAGACCAATGGAATAGAACTGAAAACCCAGAAATAAACCCACAAATTTATGGACAAACAATTTTTGATAAGAGAGCCAAAAACATACAATGGGGAAAAGACAGCCTCTTTAGTAGGTGGTGCTGGGAAAACTAGAAAAACATATGCAAAAGAATGAACCTGAGCTCTGAACTCTCTCCATATACAAAAATTAACTCAAAATGGATTAAAGACCTTCATATCAGACCTGCAACAATAAACTGTATAGAAGAAGACATTGGTACTAAACTTATAGACCTAGGACTCAAGGAAGACTTCATGAACTTGTCCTCAAAGGCAAGGGAAGTAAAAGCCAAAATAAATGAATGGGACTATATCAAACTAAAAAGCTTCTGCACAGCAAAAGAAACCATCAACAAGGTAAAGAGACAGCCAACTGAATGGGAGAAAATATTTGCAAATAATGCATCAGATAAGGGTCTAATATCTAAAATATATAAAGAACTAATAAGACTGAACCAAAAATTAAACAACCCAATTAAAAAGTGGGAAGAAGAACTAAACAGACATTTCTCCCATGAAGAAATACAAATGGCCAGCAGAGATATGAAAAAATGCTCATCCTCACTAGCTATCAGGGAAATGTAAATCAAAACCACAATGAGATACCACCTCACACCTGTGAGAATGGCTATTATCAACAAGACAAGGAATAACAAGTGCTGGAGAGGATGTGGGGAAAAAGGAACTCTCACGCGCTGCTGGTGGGAATGCTAATTGGTCCAACCACTGTGGAAGACAGTGTGGAGATTCCTCAGAGAATTGCGAATGGCGTTACCATTTGACCCAGCAATCCCCCTTCTGGGGATCTACCCAAAAAACCTGAAAACCTTTGTCTTCAAAGACTTATGTACCCCAATGTTCATCGCAGCGCTGTTCACAGTGGCCAAAACATGGAAACAACCAAAGTGCCCTGTGACAGATGACTAGATAAAGAATCTGTGGTACATATACACAATGGAATATTACTCAGCTATAAGAAAAGATGAAATATTGCCATTTGCAACAAAATGGATGGACCTGGAGATCATCATGCTTAGTGAAATAAGCCAGACAGAAAAAACAAAGAACTGTATGACTTCACTCATTGTGGAATATAAAACTAAAAGCAACAAAGAGAAAAGAAATGAACAAACAAACAAACAACCCATGGACACAATCAATAGTTTAATGTTTATTTGGGGACGAGTGGGTTAGGGAGGGGAGAAAGGGGAAGGGGTGGGAGAGGAGGGAGGGGAAGCTTAATATATGGTGATGGAAAGAGAAGTCACATTAGGTGGTGAACTTATTATACAACAAGTTGACAATGCACTCTAGAACTTTATGCCTGAAACCTATGTAATTCTTGCTCACAGATTTCACCCTAAGAAGTCTAACTCTAAAAATGAATTTAAAATAATAATAATGAAAATAATAAATTAAAAAAAGAAAAACAAGTTGGTACTTACAAAATAGTCATGAGGTTGTGAAATACAGTATGGGAAATATAGTTAATAATTTTGTAAAAACTCTGTGTAGTGTCATATGAGTACTAGACTTATCAGGGGGATTGGTTTATAAATTATATAAATGCCTAACCACTATACTATATACTTGAAACTATATAATATAAAATAATATTAAATAATTATAATTTAAAATATGCATAGGTCACAAAATATAAAATACAATATAAGGAATATAGTCAATGGTATTATAATACCTATCTATGACATCAGGTGGGTAATTGACTTGGGGTTATCACTTTATGAGGCATGTAAATATTTAATTACTATGTTTTGTACACCTGAAACTAATAATAAAATAACTAACAATAAATAAATAACACAAATAAACGGAAGCATGAATAGTAAATATGCTTATGAATAGGAAGAATTAATATAGTTAAAATGTCTACTACCCAAAGCAACCTATAAATTCAATGCACTGACTATAAAATACTAATGGCATTTTTCACAAAACTAGAACAAATAATCCTAAAATTTATATGGAACCATAAAAGACCCCAAATAGCCATGGCAATCAGAGAGAACAAAGTTGGAGGTATCATGCTACCTAATATCAATCTATATTACAAGGCCATAGAGTATAACATCAAAACAGCATGGCGTTGGAATAAAAACAGACATATAGATCAATGTAACAGAATACAGAGCCCAGAAATAAATTTATTTCTATGTGATCAATTAATCTATGACAAAGGAAGTAAGAATATACAATGTGGCAAAGACAGTCTATTCAATAAATCGTGTTAGGAAAACTGGACAGACACACGGAAAAAATAAAATTAGACCTCCTTCATATACCCCATATAAGAATAAACCCAAAATAGATTCAGGGCTTAAATATAAAACTTTTAAAAGAAAATATAAGCAGTAAACTCTCTGGCATTGCTCGTAGTAATGTTTTCAGATATGTCTCCTCAGGGAAGGGAAACAAAAGAAAAACTAAACAGAGGGGACTACCTCAACCTAAAAGGGTTTTGCACAGCAAAGAAATCCATCAACAAAATTAAAAGGAAAATCTACTGCATGGGAGAAGATATCACAAATGATACATTTAATAAGGGGCTCATATTCAAAATATATATGTAAGTTATACAACTCAATACCAGAAAGACAAACAATTTGATTTAAAAATGGGCAGAGGACCTGAATAGACATGTCTCCAAAGAGGACATATAGATTGCCAATAGACATATGAAAAGATGCTCAACATCACTAATCACCAGAGAACTGCAAATTAGAACCACAATGAGTTATCACCTCTTACTTGTCGTTCAACAAACAAATGCTAGCAAAGATGTGGAGAAAAGGGAACCCTCATGCACTATTGGTGGGATTTCAAGTAGGTACAGCCACTATGGAAAACAGTGTGGAGTTTCCTCATAAAATACTAAAAATAGAACTACTTTATGACTCAGTAGTTTCATTGTGGGTGTTTATATAAATAAATCCAAAACACTATTTCAAATAGATATGTGCATCATATTTTTATTGCAGAGTTATTTACAATAGACAAGATATGGAAGCAACCCAAGTTGCAATAGATGACTAAATAAAAAATATATATATATTGGAATATTACTCAGCCATAAAAGAGAATGAAATCTCTCCATTTGTGCCAACATGGATGGACCTAGAGGGTATTATGTGGAGTGAAATAGTCAGACAAAGAAAGACAAATATGATCTCACTTATATGTGGAATCAAAAGAACAAAATAAATGAACAACAGTTTAGTGGTTATCAGAGGGTTAAGAGGAAGATGGGGAGGTTGAAGAGGGTAAAAGGGGTCAAATATATGGTAATGGAAGGAGAACTCACTTTGAATGGTGAACACACAATACAATATATAGATGAAGTATTGTAGAATTGTACACTAGAAACCTATATAATTTTACTAACCAAGTCATCCCAATTTGTTTAATAAATTTTTTTTAAAAATTAAAAATAAACAAAACAGATACAGACTAAACACTCAGAGATACAGAGAACAAATCGATGGTTGCCAGATGGGAAGGAGGTTGGAGAGCTGGGTGAGAAAGGGGAAGTTATTAAGAAATACAAATTGATAGTCAAAGAATGTAAAGTGCAGCATAGGGAATCTAGTCAATAATATTGTAACAACTATGTGGGGTGCCAGGTGGGCACTAGTCTTACCAAGGATCACTCTGTAAGTTATGTGAATGTCTAACAAGTATGCTGTACACCTGAAACTAATATAATAGTGAATGTCAATTGCAATAGAATTCTTTTTTTTTTTAATTAAAATTGTTCTGTGTAGGTTGTGGCCTATCAATAATGATGCTGTCAGCTAGTAATGTCTGGGCCCCTCACTTGGGCGCCAATGCTGTGGCTGGCCCTCCCCTTGTGGTTCTTACTTTTTATTGCACAATGCACCTTCTTAACAACCATCAAGGAATTTGGAAAAAAAGGTTTATTACAGATCCTGGAGAGTACATGGCACACCCAGGAGCCACACAGAAATGTCCAGGAAGAGAAACAGACCTGGAACTCTGCCTTTATTGGGGTTTAGGTGGAGCACACAGGGTTTTATGGGTTCACTCTTTATTGGCAAACTTCAACATAAGCACAGGATTTAAGGAAAAGCAGGGTCACACACGTGTCACTTTTCTGGGTCACCCAGGGCTTTCTAAAAGGAGAATTTCACAGATGGGACAGCGTGTTCTTTATCTAGTTATTCTACTGGCAGCTGTGTTCTACAGCTGGAAGTCCATTTATCAGAGATGGATGCCATGGAAATCAAAACCTTAATGTCAGGCAATTACACTACTAAAATATACTTTAGAATATACCTAGAATCCTCCCACATTGTCCATTCCCACTGTCATGGCCCTGATCCCAGCCTGTTTCATCTCTCAACTACAGCATTACAGCAGGCCTAATCATTGTTGATGCCCCAGTGCCTGCTCCATGCGGAGGCCCAAGTGAGCATGTCACATCCCCCTCCTGTGCCCAGAATTCTCCAGCATTTTCCCTACTTGACTCAGAGCAATGGTTAGAGCTGCAAGCCAGACCTGCTCTTCTGTCTTCTGCTGCACACCTGCTCGCTCACCTACTCACACTCCTCCTCCTCATTTGCCTCCTTGTTCCCATCCTGAATCACCTCATCCTTCGCCTCCTCACTCTCCATTCCACCTCCTTGCTTTCCTGCTCACTCACCTCCTCACTCTTTTCCTCACTTTCTCACTGCTCCTGAATCACCTCTTCATTCTCCTCTTCACTCTCCTAACTTGCCACCCTACCTGTCTCCTTGCTCTCCTCCTCAATCTCCTTCTCTCTTCCCTGCTCGCCTCCTTTTCTCTTTGCTCTTCTCATCCTCACTTTCCGTCTCACTCTCTCTGTTGCTTTACTTCTTGCTCACTACATGCCAACCCCATGGTCTCTTTACCCTCCCTGAAGCAGCCACACTTCCACTCAAGGCCTTTGTGTCGGCTGTTCCCTCTTCCTGATTCACTCTTCTCCTACGTATCTGTAAGTCACTCTCCTTCCTTTCTTCATAGCTTTACTCAAAAGTTACCTTCTCAGTGATGCCTTCCACAGTCACTGAATTGAAAGTGCTCAGTCCCTCCCCAACCAGCTTTTCATACTCCCTTCACTACTTCATAGTTTTCTGACTTAGCGTAAGATACATTATATTAGTACTGCCCATGTGAGCTGCACCAGAATGAAAGCACCGTGAAGACAGGGAATTTTGTTCCCTGCCTTGTCCCCAACATTTATCAGTGCCTGCCACATAGTTTGCACTGATAAATGTTGCTTAAATTGGTGGATGAACACATTCAACAACGGCTGCATGAACGAAACTTGGTGGAATTAGTAGGTACAACATGAATGACCACAAGGTGGAGACATTCTTAAATAAAATTTAACCCAACTTTGTTTCTATTTCATTTTCCCCTCTGTATTTGCATAAAAGCTTCCTTTACCTACACACATCCCTGTGTTTCTCTCTAGCTGCGTGTGAGTGTGTGTGTGTGTGTGTGTGTATCTTTTCTTCCCTTTTGTATTTTGTGTCATTTCTTGAAGATGTGCACGCCCTTTTTCTCTGCCCATATAGTCTTCACTTGCAGACTGAGGGAAACATGTTAAAACTCAAACAGATGTCCCATTTTTGTATATCTTGTTGAATATTTTCAGTTTCCTTAAAAGATAAATATTCTTTTGTTTTTTAAATGGGCAAGTGGCATATTTGCAATTCTCAAATTATTTTTATGAATTTAAGTTAATTTGCTTTTAGCTTCTGTGTGTTAAATAGTGTTTTTCAGTCTCCTAGGGCAGTGGGTCTGAAGGAAATACCAATACAAATCCAAGGATGTGCTTTTTTTTGGAGCAAGCAAGTTCCTTGTCATGTGGCTTCCTTTTCAGAGGTAGCCTAGGCTCTCCCAGGGGGAGAATGTCCCCTTTCCTACTCAGGCTGCTCCTGGGAAGCCTAAGTCTCACTGGCATTGCCTTCCTACCACTCACTTGATGTCACTATCTGTTGTGGGCCAGCTACCTGTTCTGCCCAAGCCAACTGAACATTTTTTGACTTGGAAAGAAGCTGGTGAACTGTATCTCTCTGGCTCTAAGTTTCTCCAGTATCTTGGAGAAGAGGATTGAATAGGGTGGCTGGTTCCTCTTCCTTCAGGCCCATGGGGAGCCAGAATAGGAGAAGAGAACAGGCCTGTTCTTTAAGGACTCCTGACCTTCTGGGTGCTCTCACCCTATGTTCTCACCCCCAGGGTGTGGTAGTCTATTGCCTGCCACACCAAGGGCCACAGGGCTCCCTTGGAACACTCACATTGCTTATCCCAGAAGAGAAAGAAGTGCAGGAAAAGATGATTAGTGAGACTGTGAAGTAATTAGTCAAGGAACAAAAGAAAAATGTGCAAAAGAAATGAGAACATAAAAGGCAGAGATGAGAAGAAAAAGAATAATGACTTGCATCTATTGAGCATACGCTGGGTGCTGACACCGTGCCAAAACTTTGTACTGAAACACCAACCAAAATGCTTCCCTTGACATGAAAAATCGCTCACTCTATAACCCATTATTATGGGATGAACTGTTCCCCAAATTCATATGTTGAAGTTCTGACCCACAGGACTACAAATGTTACTGTATTTGGAGGCCAGAGCCTTTCAGATGAGGTCACTAGGGCAGACCCTAATCTAATCTGACTGGTGTTCTTATAAAAAAGGAGGAGTCTGAGGCACCGACCATGCCCTAGTCCATCTGAGCTGCTATAACACATCACATACTGGGTAGCCTACCAATAACAGAAATTTACTTCTCACACTTTTGGAGGCTGCAAGTCTAAGATCAAGGCACTAGGAGATTGAGTGCCTGGTGAGGGTTTGCTTCCTGGTTCATGGATGGCATCTTCTTGCTGTGTCCTCACATGGCAGGAGGGGCAAGGGAGCTCTCTGGGGACTAAAGGACACTAATCCAATCCATAAGGGCTCCATCCTTCCAAAGGTCCCACCTCCCATTACTATTGCCTTCGGGGTCAGGATTCAGCATATGAATACTGGGGTCACACAGACATTCAGTCTATAGCAGACACACACACAGGAAAGACTATGTGAGGACACAGAGAGAACATGGCCATCTATAAGCCAAGGAAAGAACTCAGAAAAAGCCAACCCTGACAGCACCTTGATCTCAGACTTTCAGCCTCCAGAACTGTGAGAAAGTAAAGTTTTCTTGCTGAAGCCCCTGAGTCTGGGCCACTTTGTTATGGCCAATGACGCTGAGTGATAGTCTCAAGATGTGATAGACAGTGTGGCACTGAGGATGAGGTCACAGACTGTTTAACCAAACCAACTGAATTGGGGTCCTACCCTGTCAGTGAGATATGGGGAGATGACAGGGGAGCTCCCCACTGAAGCTCATGTGGATTCTTCAAGTATTGAACCAGCACAGGCCCCTCATTATGTCCCAAGAGTTTCCTTATAAAAAGGTGCATACTCAATTTTAGTGCACTGCCTCTCTGGGCTCTTTGCTATTTAACAGTTTTTCCAACTTACTTAGGTGTGGGCTCCTCTTGCACACAGAGCTCACCCTCAAGCTCTCCCTCAGTTTTCCACATGCATGTATTATGACTGACTGTGCTTCCTTTCCCTTCCCTGAGCTGTCTCTACCACTCTGTGCCTAGAATTCCATGCAGTTACAAAATGTGTCATTGATTGCTATGCATCAGCTCCTTATCCCTGAGAAAGGGGCCTATGTTTTTCTTGGTCTCATCACTGGGCTGTGCATACATGGGAATGTGTATAAGATTTGATAACAGTCTGAGTACTGGGCAGACTCACCCTGTTCCTGCCTCCTAAAAAGCCCAGGAAGGATTTGAGGGTCTGCAGTCTGTTTTTTGGGGTAAAGCCCCAAAGAGAAGACCTGGGTCTATGCATGTGCACTCAGCCCAGGCAGCTTCACAGGGTATAGACCCAGCATGGAGCACACAGCAGACTGCTTCCTGCTATAGCCATGGCAGCTAGGGCATTCTTTGCAGTTCTGCAACTTCAGCAGACCAGCCACATCCTGTAGCAACTGGACTTGGAGAATCAAGGGGTCCACCGGAGCAAATGCGGGTCTCTTGATTGTGGAGTTATGACTGCGAGGACCTCACCCAGCTTAGATCCTGAAAAGCCCTTCCTGGAAGTGTGGCTCAGATAAAAACCCAGTCACTGACCCTGCATGTGAGGACGTAGCCCTCTGGGGTCCACTGCATTCACCTTCATCTCCTTAGTATTTAGGACAGGCAAACTTCACCTATAGCCCAGGATGGGTTTGAAAGCAACCAAACATAAATTCTTAAAACATGAGATTTTTTGTGAACTGTTTTTTTAGCTCATCAACTGTCCTTAGTGTTAGTGTATTTTATGTGTGACCCAAGACAATTCTTGTTTCAACATGGCTGAGGGAAGCCAAAAGATTGGACACCATTGGTTGAGAAAAAACCTCACAGATCACCTTTGCCTGTGTCCTTTATCCTGGCACGTACACCCTGAGCGCCTGCTGTGGTGCCCAGGTGAGGCAACTCCAGCTATACCCAGCACTTTACAGACTGTGAGAAACAGCCTTTCTGGACCCTGAATTTTTCATTCTAAAGCTTTTTTTTTTTTTTTTTTTTTTTTTTTTTTTTTTTTTTTTTTTTTTTTTTTTTTTTTTTTTGGCAATGACCACTTAAGGATTAGGAGAGAAAATTAAGAATATCAGGACCACAGGTATTGGAGGATATGGAATGAGTGACCAAGGTGGGGGTCATAGTGGTTGTCATAGATGCTGTCTCAGACATCCTATCAGTGTGCTACTTGGGGTGAAGATGTGGCCCATTAAAAAATGGATACTTTTTTTTTACCCAAAGTCATGACACATATACTAAGGAACTATCAGCCCTTTAATTTTGAGGGAGGTGTCAGAGGATGCCAGGTGCTTCTGGTTTTCTGGACCAAGGCCTGGCAGGGCCCAAACCATCAAATCAAGCCTTGGATCAGTGTGAGAGCAATCAGGAGTGATGACGCAGTGGGCAACAGAGGGGGGCTCGCGCCACGTTGATCCACACAGTGGGTGTGGATTGCTACGCCATCCAATACATTTATATTCTTCAAGTTGCAGCCAGTTTCAGTCGCACAACCCTTGGCAAAAATCTTAACTGTAGCTCTGTCTGCCAAGACAAAGATTCGGGGGTGAGTCTCCTCTCCTCCTCTCTCTCATCTAACAGCCTCCCTTGGGGAGACAAGGGTGCACAAACTGCCAGCACCCCTGACTTCTGTCCCCTTTCAGAGAAGCAGCCACTGCAGTTGCAGCTCTGTTTAAAGACCAGGTCTTGTTTCCCCTTGGCTCCAGTGTCCCCGCTGCTTAGCAGGAACCCCAAAAGGGCCCTGCTGTCTCAGATGCATGGCTGAGAAGGGGCCCTGGTCCCTGGCTTAGGGAGAGATGATTGGTAGTGGGAAGAAGGCTGTAAGAACTCATGTACTCAACTAAAATACCCCTGGGAAACTGTTCTCTTCCTTTCCTTTGCTGCCTTGGGAAGCCAGAGGGAAGTAGTGCAGATTCCCTCAAGTCCAGATGCCTTCTCCACAGGCAGAGAGTTTACTGGTGTCAGTGCCATGGGAAATCACTGCATGCCTGTGCTCTCCATGGCAGTTTGGAGTGACACACTGATTCACCATCAACAACCCTCCCACTCTGATCCTTCATGATATCCCATGTCCCTCACTCATGTCCAACTCGTCTCAGCAAGGGGCCCTTCACCTGATAGCCCAGGCTCATCAAAGTATCTTAAAAAATTAACAAGGTATAACTTACCTTCATTTTCACCAAAATTTCTCTACTGCCATTTATTCAGTGACTAAAATACCACTGATTTCATGAAACCTTTTACAAGTTTATCAGAAGATAACTGACAGTGCCTCTCCTGACTGTGCAGACCAGCACTAGTTACATTCCCAACTGCTATCTGATTGACACCTTTCTACAGATTTCAGAATTATATCTTGCACAAATTAAGAGCTTAATCATATGGTTTAGGGAATAGCACTAATGGTGGCAATGATGAAAACCAGAACTGAGGTGTCACCCTCTTGCTTGCCAATGAGCCAAGGTCTCATTCCAGGTGATCAGTATATGATATGTTTCTAGTCTCAAACTCTGCTATGAAGAGCAGCCCTGTTCTCTCCTTCACTCTTCTCCCGACACAGGTCTCCCTCCAAACCTTGGAAGGGTGCCACCCCTTGCTGTACATGGTGGTCAGCCTCTAGGCTGTGGTATCCATCTCCTGGACTGCTGGTTGTGGTATCCATCTCCAGGAGTTGCTTGTCTGTGCAACCAACAGGATACAGCAGAAGTGAGGAGGTACTACTTCTGAGGTAGGTTATGGAATACCACATTTTCTGCCCCTTCTATTCCTGTCTTTCCCCTGTCCCATCTCTTTCTCTCCTTCTTTGCCTCTCACTCCCTCCCTGTCTCTCTCTGTCCCCTTCTGTCTCTTTGTATCACTCCCTCTCTGTCCCTCCTTATCCCTGTCTCTCTGTCTCTCTGTCTCTCTGTCCTTCTCTCTCTCTCTCTCTCCCTCTCCCTCTCCCTCTCCGTCTCCCTCTCCCTCTCTATCCCTCTCTCTCTTTCTCTGTACCCCATCACCACCTGGAAGCCAACTGATATGTCATATTAGACACTCAGCAGTCCATAGTGTGTCCCACATGGAGAGCAACCAAGGCCAGCAAGCACATGATTGGTCTTGGAAGCAGATTTACCATCCATATGACCAGAGCCCCAGATGATGGCTGGATTGTAACTTCATGAGCAACTGTGAGCCAGACTCTCAGTTAAGTGGCTCTCAGATTCCTGACGCACAGACATTGGGAACAAATAAACACTTGTTTTAAGTTGCCAAGTTTTGCAGTGATTTGTCACACAGCAATAGATAGTTAATACACTCTACCTTTTATGGAGATGAACACCAAGATGTCTAGCAGTATCCATACCTGAACCAGTGACCGTGACACACTTTGTCTCTGTACCAGTGCATGTGAGGAGAACTGGGTCACAGGACATGTCATTCTCATTGTAGCAGGCAGGACATCTAATGCCATTGGGAACTAAGGACTGCTGAGGCACTGGATAAAGAGAGAAGAATGTCATCTTAAGGAAGAAGCTTAAAAAAGGATCTAGAAGCATTATCAATACTACTCAAGACCATGGTTATTCCAGGACTCCACCCCTGAAATCAAAATTGTTTACAAATAGGATGGCAAGGATGAGCAGGGCATCTGGGTATGAACTGGAAAGTGTGGCCAGAAGTGTGGCCTAGGAATTTGGTGCTCTGCCCACCTCTGCCCTGGCTGGAGGAATTGCTTACGTAACAGGAGAGAGGATGGTGTGGCCAACAGGTATGTTACGGGAGTGAGGGATTACATGGAATGAGAAAACCAACAATTGAACCTACAGACTCAAACACAGACACCAGCACTGACCACCCAGCATCACTTTGTCCTTCACGCAGGAGCCAGCTATGCCTGTCTCTTCACAGGGAGGCAGCCACAAAGTCAGGGTGGCTCACAGCAGACACAGGTCACAGACCAGCACTTAGAAGGCTGACACCAGGTCAGGGGTTGGGAGTAGGGCTGGGAGGAGAACATAAGCTAACACTCACCTTGGAAGTCCCCTTGGTTACACAGTTCAGTTTGACAGCAGTGGTGCCCATACCTAAATGTTCTGTTGCTCCCTAGTGTTGCTGAGAAGCTCAGTGAAGCACACAGGCTTTCAGAACAGCCTTTCTCTTCCACAAATGCCAAGGGCTGCCCTGCACAGAAGAACCCAAGGGAATTTCCCTCTAAACCACAGAGAAGCGAAGCCCAGCCAGACAGCAGTCGCAGAAGGTTCTGTGCCTTGAGTCCTTTTGCCATTACCCTTCCCACTTCTTCAGAAAAGTTTCTGTATATTGGTCCATGAATGAACCAATGGATGGGCAGATTGCTAATGTTTCTTAGAATAGAACATTCACACCTCAGTGAGTCAGGCCAGACCGGCAACACGTGCCTTTTCCCTGAGTTTCCCCCACCCCCACCCACATTCCTGTGGGACATGGTGACCTCCCCCACTCTGAGCTCTTCACCTGCCCCACCCAGCCCACGTACCTGACAAATATAATTCTTGCTGATAGCTGAAGCAGCTTTGAGAGGTTTCACAAAGCGTCTGCGTGGCATAACATCTGTTGACAGAGCATCTTGTACAGTTATAACTGTCTGTGAAAAGAAAGTAAAAACTTTTACAAGTAATTCAGAAATAAAATGGTCAAGAATCATAGTTGATGTTTTCAACAGCCAAATACTCCTGAGAGTAAAGGACCAAGAAACTGGCTCCGTGTGGGCCTGGATAGGCCCACTGGATCCACAGCTTCTCCCTGAGGGCCACCTCCAGCCCCCACATAGGCACAGTCCTGCTAAGCTGCCCACAGCCCAGATGCTGACCAGGGGCCCTAACCCTACAGAGCCCATCACTGCTATAAGGGTTGAGTGGAGACCCCCTTCAGTGGACATTCCTCTTCCGTGCTGTCCTCTTTATCCTACTGGTTTTGGGGAAAGGGGAGCCATTTTTCTCTTCTTACCTACAGTGTTGAAAACCAAGGCAGCAAGGACACAGACATTGAGGAGGCCCTGGAGAACTGACGAGTGTGGCATGGTGGCACTGCAAAGGGCCAGGAAGAGCAGAAAGTCAGGGCCAGGGGCACAAGTTTTTCATTACTCAAGAGCTGGACAGGGCATCCCATTTATTTATTCATTCATTCATTTGGCAAGTTAGAATTTTGTCAAGCTTTGGCTCTATGCCAGTATGCCTTTTGTTGGGAATGAAAAGATGAAAAGAGGCCATCTCTGTCATCACGGGGCTGGGGGACAAGGGCCTTCCTTCCTGGGGAAGGGTTCACATGGGTGATTTGCTTTCTGTGTGGGTGTGGAAGGTGTGGGAGCTTCCCCCAAAACTGAAATAAGATAATTTGGCCAAGAAATCACATCTCCAGGAGGAGACAGAGGCTCTCCACATACTGGAAAGCCTGCTGGCTCCTTAGCCAAGGACCCTGACTTCTCAGTTCAGAGTCACCTGCCCACAAACAGCTACATCCACTGCATTTGTCACTCTCCAACCCCCATGACACAGGTCTCACCACCCTGCCTTGGAAAGACTCACCTTCACGTATTTCCAACCTGCTCTTGAAGGAGCTGCTGCTGCTGAGATGGACAGGAAGGTAAGCACTCTTCACAAGCCCCACCTGGAAAGGAGGGGACTCAAGGGCTGAGTGCAGATCGCTCCTATCTCTCCCCACACTCATTATTTAATGGTACCAAACCCCAAGGGTCCTCATAATTGAAGTGTCCTAGTTAAACCTAGTGCTGTTGCAAACCTGAGTGCACTGAACATGTTATTCTTCCAGAGTGGCACCTTCAGGACACTTGTCTCTGACCCTCTGAGCTCTTGACATGAGACACTCTAGAGAAGGAGACTATTATAAATTTAGCCAATGCTTATAGTAAGGAAAGAGGTTGAGATGACCAGTGGTAACTTAGAACCTCACCAACTACTTTGATGCTAAGTCCCACCTAGGCTTTGCTCAAATATTCACCTCTGGACTGGCAAACTGCGAATGGTGGTTACATTACCCACTGCATAAGTATCAATGTGTAACTCCCCTGAGAATAAATCCCTTCTAGAAATTAGTACCAGAGGGGACAAACTCTTCTCTTTCAAGGATCCAGCATGTTTCCTTTTTCAAACAATAAATATAAAATGAACTCTTCTCCTCAGCCACCAGAAAGTTCACAGCTGAATTTCCCACTTAACTACAATTTCTAATTCTTTCTTCTGGTTTATCCTGTATAGTATGTTTGTTTTTCTAAGGCAGCAAAAATATTAATAACACGGACAAAGAATGTGATCCAGCACACAACAGTTAGGAGATTGGCAGGGGTGGGCATGGGTGGCGGGGGCAACAGCAAGGATGCACCCTAGTGTCAGCATCTGCTGGGCTAGAATCCCAGCATATGCACAGCAGAGCACTTGGCAACACCTGTAGGGCCCATTTTGTGATCTGCACAGGTGAAGCCCATGGCTCACTTCTTGGGCTCTGCCTTGTGTGTATGCCTGGCCCGTGGTGGATACCAGTGCCTAATTGATCCTTGGTGTTAACCTCTCTTCGTCCACCCCTACAGCCAGACCCCAACTCTAGAGAGGGCCTGGAAGTCAACCTCACCTCATTTCATCACCCTCTGCTCTGTTTTCTTCCTGATCTATTTTAGGGCATAAACTTTGTTTTAAATGAAGAAGAAAGGTTAAAACGTAGACATTCACATTGGAATAAGCCCTCAGACCAGGCACTGAAGCCATGATCACATCACAGGGGTCTATGCTAGGCAGAAAAGACTCACACAGGAGTCCCCTAAGCTGAGGAGGACAAGGGTCCATGCCTGCAGGTAAGACGCAGTGGGGCTTCCCACGCATCAGAGCCTAAGGTGCTGAGGGCCAGAGCTCAGGGCTCAGAACAGGGCAGTGGGCTTTGCTCAGAGCCCCTTCAAAGGTATGGACAGGAAGTGAGAAAAAGTTCCTGTTGCTTCCAGCCAAGTCAACAGGAATATCAAGGGATGCAGAAACATGAGCTCAAACCAGGTCAAAGAATCTGCCAAGCCCTCGGAATCAGTGAGTGGAAGATACCCTCCAGGCCCTGGTGGAGATGCCAGCTACTTATTCTAGCAAAATGGCAGCCAGGGTTAGCTGAATAGATCGTGGCACATTTGCCAACTCTATTTCCTCAATGCCCCATCCAAAAGCCATTCAAATTCTGCTATCTTAGGAAGGAAGCCCAGCCACCCTGTCTTATGGAGTCCCACCTACCTTCACAAACATCCACTGGCATCTGAGAAGGGCCTGAACACAAGGTGTGAGAACCAGGGTATGTATGGCTGGGAGCCCCCACCTTTTGCTTCCTGAAAGCCATTTTTCAGGAAATGGCAAAACATATTTCACACACTTGATTTCAGGTCTGTTTACGTAAGTACTGCAAGCTGTCCCAAATGGTTTCAGACACAAAAAAATATGTACTTGTCCAGGTAGCAGCTGCAACCTCATTTCTAGTGCCTCCTGCCCAGCCACTGCCACAGTCTCAAGATAGCATGTAAATCTGTTGCTTTCTTTAATGACAGGAAAAGGTAGCTCCATGGGGAGAATCTGGCTTAGTGTGGTGATGGTGGCCTTGGAGCAAGCATTGCTCAGCTCTGTGCTGAGTGCTATGGGAACCTGGGCACATAATTGGGGCCTCAGTTTCCTGGTTTGTACAGGGAGATGCGTGGCACCTATGAAATGCCCATCACAGTGGACTTTGCTCCTGTCACCATAAAAAACATGTAAAGACAAATGAGCAGCAGTTGGCATTTGGCCGAACAGGGGCAGTGAGCCTGACCTCATGTGACATGCTGTTTACATGTCAACATGGGCCGGAATGTCCTCAGCCAACTGTAAGATAAGTACATACCTCACTTTTCCCTCTGCCATTTCAACCCAGGACATGTCTGACAGGTGACCACATGCCCAGGACCCCCAGACACTTGGACTCAGCAGCTGTAACAAGCACCACAGGGGCCTCTCAGGCTTAGAGAGGAAGAAACATTGCATTATTTTGTCACTGATCTTTAACTGAAATTTAGTCTTTCCTTTTCTTCCATAGATGGAGTCCACAAACCACAGCAAAGCCACCCACTCTTAGAAACCACAGACACTTCCGCCCCATGACATCTGCAGAAATGGAGTGCTCTTTGCTCTACCAGCAACTTCCAACTGCTGTCCTGATCAGTCCCCTCCACAGCAACACACTTGCTGCTACCCCACGGGTTTTGTGACTGTGTTTCAAATAAAAATTAATTATGAACAGGGGTAGACAGATTCCACCAGCCTACCTGGGTCCCATTTCAAGGACACAGTTGCCACCCCACTTCTGGAATAGCAAAGTAGTATGTCTTCCTAAAGCAGAGTTCCATCTCCATGCTCATGAGGGAGGTGTAACCCAGGGCTCCACATTTTACGAGTCCCTTATCTCCTCAGTTCATTGAACCTTCTCCTTGTCCCCAGTGCTACTTGTCCATGGATTCCTGACCAAATAGTATGCCTGTACATAGCTGAATTCCAGCAGAGGATGAGTGAGGCCAGTCGGCCAGGCCACACTATGGTCAAGATATATGCTAGTTAAGTCCAACAACCCGCTGTCATCAGGGACTCTGGTAATCATCCCAGCTTGCTTTCAGTGCAAGCCAGGCTTACATAGAGGCAAATCCAGGGGGCATAAGTCTGTCTGTCATTGCAGGTAAGAACCAGGACCCCATCACTCATTTCATGGAGAACAGTGAAAATCACAGGCCAAGATATCTGTTTCGCCAACCTTCTGCTTCTCAGGGTAGGTCTTCAGCAAAGCTTTCTGCTGTGGTTCCTATGGGGAAGCTGAAAGAGGCCCAGCTGAGAGACACCATTCCTGGGGGGAAGAGAATTAATAGGAACACCTAAAGCAGGGCAGTGACCAGGCTGCTCACTCCCTCTGACCTGTGTGTGCACCCCTCACAGACCCCTTGGAGAGACCTTACTTTCTCAGATCAGCTGTGCTCATTCTTGTAACCAGGTCCCAGATGAAAGCCTGTCCTCAGGACTTGTCCCCTCTCATCACCCAGCCTCCAGGCAAAGTTCTAAGAGGTGACACTTCCTTTTGTTCCTGCCATTGGGAGGGGAGAGTGTGGGGGTGGGGATGGGGGGAGAGGGCACTCAGCAGAAACATACACCAAATAATGATAATAAGGGAATGAACACCCAGATTGCTATCACAAGCTAATATAATCATATGATAATGCCCCACTGGAGAGTTCCACTGTAATAAAATAATAGCTAACAGCCTGTTGAACTAAAATATGAGTCTGAAAAGTCTGAATCAAACTGAATGTAGAGCAGAAAGAATATCTATGGACAGAATGATGGAAGCAATAACAGTAAGACTCACAGTCATTGTACTGCATTCCACACCCCTAACCTAATGAAAGCAAACAGCCAGGTGAGCCTGTTCAGAAGTTTGGTGTGAATTGAGACCCTACAGTCTCCCACACATTAAGTGAGGCTTAGAGACCACCTCTTGAATCCCCTGCCCCCAAAGACAAGCAAGTGGGTGACATTTGATCCTTGCTAGCTCAAGAAGCATGGTCCTGACTGGATAAATTAAATGGAACTTCCTCTTTTGTCACACTAGTAGTTTTGTTGCATGCATTGATTAGCATAGAGTCTTATGATTAAATAAACAATCCATGTTCAGTTTTTTACAGAAAATTAAAAACAGGACAAAGCAGACATTTATATTAAAATGACAGGATGGTTGGGAAATATGAAAAAAAAATGGTACTGTCCCATTTAAAATAGTACATATGGTCAGCCTATAATACATGCACAGGTGAGCGGAGCCCATTATGTCTGAAGCAAGAATCTGAAGGGCTTTGTAAAAATGTATAACACTGACACTCTTCTCACTAAATATGTGTTTTGAAAAATATCAAGAAGGGAGGGCAAGATGGTGACTGGAGAGGAGGTCCCTAAAGTCTCTCCCAGAAAACACAATTGAACGGTCACCCAGGAGCCAAGAAGGAGGACCCTGAGTGACAAAACAGCAGCTGAGAAATCCGCAAATTGCAAGTAAACACCTGAAGGTTGGAGAGAAGGGGGTGAATGGGAGAGAGGGAAGGGAGCAGAGATGGACTACAACAGGACATGATCGGTGCTGACTATCCAGGAGCAGCACACTGCATGGGAGGGGGGAGACCAAGGGAAGGGAAAGGCCTGGGGGAGCTGGGCTTTAAAGCACATGGAGTTTGGGAGCCAGCCTCTGGAACCTTTGAGTGGTAGAGGGCTGAGCAAGGACTCTGAACTGCAGAGATGACACCCCAGCTCTAGGCCCCCTGGGGATCCACAGTGCAGGTGCACGGCTCCTACACAGGGCTGCAGTTCCTGTTCCTGGCCTGCTACAAAGGCAACCCAGCTGTCTCAGGAGGCCCCCAGCTTTGGACTTATGGTGTGTGCACTTGCTGGCATGCCCCAGGGTTCTAAAAGCAGTGTGAGCCCACAGATGGCTAGATGATGAAACAGGGCTGGGAAGAAAGGCGGATTTGATAGCATTCGCCCAAACCAGCAGAAAAAGTCTTGGCCTACATCACCCACCTCCCCTAGCACAGGGCAGAAGGCAGAGCTGCCCTCAGAGAGCCTTTTGTTGGCCTCTCCCCAGGATATATACGTGTCACCTGCAAACACAGCAAGAGATAAGAAATAAACAACCCCGCTCTCTCCCAAAACTTGATCCCCAGTGCCACCTAGTGTCTGCCCTACAGCAAGAAACTACAAAAGTAATAATCTGGGCGCCTGGGCACTATTACCGAATATAAAGCCCTCATATCAAAGATGAAGAACCCAGCAGACAGGATAAATTCCATAAAAACTAAAACTCCTCAGAAACAACATGAAATGTTTCCAGAAGACAGCTTCTTAGACCTAGAAGTTTCTGAAGTGACAGAGAATTTAAAGTAGCCATTCTAAAGACTCTGAGGGAAATGAAATCATACTGGCAGAGCACCATGGCTGAGATGAACAACATAAAAAAGGAGATGAATGACATAAAAAAGGAACTCCGTGAACAAAAGGAACAATTTAACAAAGAAATTCAAAACATAAGGAAGATGCAAGAGATAAATAATATGATAAAAGAAGTGAGAAATGAAATAACTGCCATAGGAAAGAGGGCCAACCAGATGGAGGAAAGAATTAGTGATATTGAAGATCAGAACATGGAAACAGCTCAGAAAGAGGAAGAGAGGGAACGCAGAACCAAAAGGATTAGAAGAACTTGGCAAGAACTATCTGACTCCATGAGACAAAACAACAACAGGATAATACGATTAGAAGAAGGGGCAGAGCAATCTACAGAGAGCATACTCAAAGAAATAGTAGATGAGAACTTTCCAAACCTATGGAAAGATCTGGAACTCCAAGTTTAAGAAGAAAACAGGTCCCCTAGATACCTAGAACCTAACAGATCTTCTCCAAGACATGTCCAAAACTAAAGACAAAAAGAAAATTCTCAAGGCAGCCAGGAAAAAAGAACTATAACCTTTGCAAGAAAACCCATCAGGGTGGCATCAGATTTCTCAGCAGAAATTCTACAAGCCAGGAGGGAGTGGAATTCAATATTCAGAAATTTAAAAGAGAGAAACTTACAGCCAAGAATAAATTATCCAGCAAAATTATCTTTCAGATATGAAGGTGGAATAAAGACCTTCTCAGACACACAGAACCTTAGGGAATTTGCCAGCACAAGACCAGCACTCCAAGAAATACTAAAGGAGGCTCTTCGACCTGAAACAAAACATCAGGAAAAATGCAACAAAGTTGAGGCAACAAGAAAGAAACAAAATAAAACAAAAACAAACAAAAAAATAAGTAATGGCCACATGAAATCCTCACATATTGATCATCACTCTAAATGTTAATGGACTGAACTCACCAATAAAAAGACACAGAGTAGAAGACTGGATTAAAAAACAGAACCCATCCATATGCTATCTCCAAGAAACACACCTCAGCTGTAAGAACAAACACAGACTCAGAGTGAAAGGATAGGAAACGATGCTCCAAGCAAATAATAACCAAAGAAAAGCAGGAGTTGCCATACTGATATCTAATGAAATAAACTTCAGGTTAAAAAAGATAGCAAAAGACAAAGATGGACATTACATAATGATAAAAGGCACAATGTAATAACAAGAACAGTTGACACTAAATAATATATATGCTCCCAACCAGGATGCACCAAAATATACAAAGAAACTACTAACAGATTTGAAAGGAGAAACTGATGAATACACAATCACTGTGGGGGACTTAAACACCCCGCTAACAGCTATGGACTGATCATCCAAACAGAAAATAAATAAGGAAACATCAGCTCTAAATGACACATTACAGCAATTGGATATAATTGGCACTTACAGGACACTTAATCCAGTAAAAAGAGACTATTCATTCTTTTCTAGTGCACATGGAACATTCTCAAGGATAGACCACATGATGGGACACAAAAGTAGCCTCAGCAAATTCAAGAAACTCGAAATCATACCCAGTGTATTCTCAGACCACAAAGCTTTGAAATTGGAGTTCAACTGTAAAAGGAAAGGAGAAAAAAACACATATACATGGAGATTAAACAACAGTTTATCAAAAAAGGAGTGGATAAAAGAAAAGTAAAAGATGAGATTAAAAAATATATAGAAACTAATGACAATGAAAATACAATGTATCAGAATTATTGGGACACAGCAAAAGCGGTAATAAGAGGGAAATTTATATCAGTAAAGGCCTATCTTAAGAAACAAAAGGGAGTTCCTTGGTGGTGTATTGGCTTAAGGCTTTGGCGCTGGCGCTGTCAGTGTTGCGGCCTGGGTTCGATTCCCAGCCAGGGAGCTACTCACATACCAAAAAGAAAAAGAAACAAGAAAAAACTCAAGCAAACATCTTACCATCCCATCTTAAAGAACTAGAAAAAGAAGAACAGACAAAACCCAAAGTCAGCAGAAGGAAAGAAATAATAAAAATTAAAGCAGAGCTAAACCAATTAGAGAACAGAAGGGCAATAGAAAAAAATATTACGAAGACTTGGTTCTTTGAGAAAGTCAACAAAATTGACAAACGCCTGGCTAGACTAATCAAAGGACGAAAGGAAAGGACACAAATATTCAAAATTACAAATGAAAGGAGAGATATTACCACTGATACCACAGAAATACAAAGGATTATAAGAAAATGTTATGAAGGACTTTATGCCATGAAATTTAACAACCTAGAAGAAATGGACAAGTTTCTAGAAACTTATAGCCTACCTAGACTGAACCAAGGAAAACTAGATAATCTAAATAGACCAATCAATAGCAAAGAGATTGAAATGACTATACATAATCTCCCTAAAGGCAAAAGCCCTGGACCAGATGGTTTTACCAACGAGTTCTACCAAGCATTCAAAGAAGAATTAACGCCTATCCTCCTCAGACTCTTCCAAAAAATTGAAGAGGAAGCAATACTTCCTAATTCATTCTATGAGGCCAACATTACCCTAATAACAAACCCTGGCAAAGACAACACAAGAAAAGAAAACTATAGACCAATATCTCTGATGAACACACATGCAAAAATCCTAAACAAAATATTAGCAAACAGAATACAACAATGCATCAAAAAGATCATACATCAAGATCAAGTGGGATTCATCCCAGGAGCACAAGGATGGTTCAACATATGAAAATCAATCAATGTGATACACCACATAAACAAAATCAAAGATAAAGACCATATGGTCATATCAATTGGTGCAGAAAAAGCTATCGGCAAGATACAACATTGATTTATGATCAAAACACTAAATAAAATAGGTATAGAATGAAAGAATCTCAACATAATAAAGGCCATATATGACAAACCCTCGGCTAACATCATACTGAATAGGTAAAAGTTGAAACCTATTTCCCTAAAATCAGGAACAAGACAGGGATGCCCCCTGTCACCACTGTTATTTGATATAGTACTGGAAGTTCTAGTCACAGCAATCAGGCAAGAGAAAGGAATCAAAGGTATCCAAATTGAGAAAGAATTGTCACTATTTGCAGATGACATGATCCTTTATATAAAAAATTCCAAAGATTCCACCAGGTAACTATTAGAAACAATCAACAAATATACTAAAGTCGCAGGATACAAAATCAATGTACAAAAATCAACAGCATTCCTTTATACAAATAATGAATCCTCAGAAAAAGAAATGAGGGAGTCAATTCCCTTTGCTATCACAACAGAAAGAATGAAATACCTGGGTATTAACTTAACAAAGAATATGACAGACTTATACATGGAAAACTATAAGACACTTTTGAAAGAAATTGGAACAGACTTTAAGAGGTGGAAAAATATCCCCTGTTCATGGATAGGAAGACTTAATATTGTTAAAATGGCCATTCTGCCCAAAGCAATCTACAGATTTAATGCAATACCCATTAAAATCTCACAATCATACTTTCATGAAATAGATAAAAGAATTATTAGATTTATATGGAACCATAAAAGACCTCGAATTGCCAAAGCAATACTACATAAAAAGAATAAGGCTGGTGGCATTACATTCCCTGACTTCTATTTATATTGCAAAGCATCAATAGTCAAAACAGCTTGGTATTGGCAGAAGAACAGAAATATAGACCAATGGAATAGAACTGAAAGCCCAGAAATAAACCCACAAATTTATGGACAAATAATCTTTAATAAAGGAGTCAAAAACATGCAATAGGGAAAAGACAGTCTCTTTAGTAGGTGCTGCTGGGAGAACTGGAAAAACATATGCAAAAGAATGAACCTTAGCTGTGAACTCTCTCCATATACAAAAATTAACTCAAAATGGATTAAAGACCTTCATATCAGACCTGCAACAATAAACCGTATAGAAGAAAACATTGGTACTAAACTTATAGAACTAGGGCTCAAGGAGACTTAATGAACTTGACCTCAAAGACAATGAAAGGGACTATATCAAACTAAAAAGCTTCTGCACAGCAAAAGAAACCATCAACAAGGCAAAGAGACAGCCTGCTAAATGGGAGAAAATGTTTGCAAGTAACGCTTCAGATAAGGGTCTAATCTTTAAAATATATAAAGAACTAGTAAGACTTAACAACAAAAAAACAAACAACCCAAATAAAAAGTGGGCAGAAGAACTAAACAGACACTTCTCCCATGAAGAAATACAAATGGCCAGCAGACATGAAAAAATGCTCATCCTCATTAGCTATCAGGGAAATGCAAATGAAAACCACAATGAGATACCACCTCACACCTGTTAGAATGGCTGTTATCAACAAGACAAGGAATAACAAGTGCTGGAGAGGATGTGGAGAAAAAGGAACTCTGGTACACTGCTGGTGGGAGTGCAAACCTGTACAACCACCGTGGAAGGCAGTGTGGAGGTTCCTCAGAAAATTGAGAATGGAGCTACCATTTGACCCAGCAATCCCCCTTCTGGGGATCTACCCAAAGAACTTGAAAACCTTTGTCCTCAAAGACATATGTACCCCAATGTTCATCGCAGCACTGTTCACAGTGGCCAAAACATGGAAACAACCAAAGTGCCCTGCGACAGATGACTGGATAAAGAAGCGGTGGTACATATACACAATGGAATATTACTCAGGTGTAAGAAAAGATGAAATATTGCCATTTGCAACAAAATGGATGGACCTGGAGATTATCATGCTTAGTGAAATAAGCCAGACAGAAAAAACAAAGAACTGTATGACTTCACTCATATGCAGAATATAAAACTGAAAGTAAGAAAGAGAAAAGAAATGAACAAACAAACAACCCATGGACACAATTAATATTTTAATTTTATTAAGTGACAAGTGGGATAGGGAGGGAAGAAAGGGGAGGGGGTGGGAGAGGAGGGAGGGGAAGCTAGATATAGGGTGATGGAAAAAGAAGTCACTGTAGGTGGTGAAATTATTATACAACAAATTGACAATGCACTGTGGAACTGTATGCCTGAAACCTATGTAATCCTTGCTAACAGATGTCCTTCCAAAAAGTCTATCAATAAAAATAAATTAAAAAAAGAAAAATATCATTCTTTCCATGTAAAAATAGTATTAATATCAACATGTTTATATTTTTTAGTAAACTAAGAAAGGTTTTAACCATTTCTTAGCTTTATCTTCTAATACAGTAAGTATTGAGAGACATAGTCCACATAAAGAAAAATCTGGGGTTATTCAATAGGTTTTAAGACTCGCAGCCATAAAACAGGGCTTGCAACCACTGTGTGGGAATCACAGATGAGCACTAGCTGGTCTCAGGCACCCCACATCCTGCCCTCACAGAGAACCTACAGCCATGCTGCTTCTCCATGTTTCTCAAGTCGTTGTTCCTCATATGAGAACATCATCCAGTTACACACTGACCCCAAGAACCTGGCAAAGGAAGGGACAGAGCTGGGGGATGGTGGAAGAGTGGCACTGACCAGCACCCACCGTGACTGCTGTGCTGGCAGGGACCCCCTTGGCAGCACTGGCTTTCAAAGTGAATGCATTCTCCATCAGACATAGGGACCTTATCACTGCAGTTCTGCTTGGAGCAGGCCTCACCTTGCTACCACATGGCATTCCTCCTTACACATGTACAAACACAGATGACAGCCTGGGACCAGAGGCTCTGGAAGGTGCCACCCTGTGTAGCCACTGCCCCAGGCAAGGGCCCAAGACACACCCTGAAGGGCTTCCTGCCCTCAAGGCATCCCTTTCCTCAGCTGCAGATTGTCAGAGATGCCAGTAAACTGCAGGCAGAAGGCTGATTCACAGCCTACATGCCCAGCCCACTGTCAGTGTCAGCGTCTCCACAAATAGCTTGGCAGAGCTATGGGCCCACTCCCAGCAGGAGAGCAAACCCAATGGCAGCCACGCTTTTGGAGCACAGTGGTCTGATCCAGCACCACTAGCTATGCATGCTGCTTTAAGTGCCATCCCTCAGTCACACTGACCATATGTCAGGTGTCAGTGGCCCCTTGTGGTACCATGCAGGGTAGCATGGATACAGGCATGGCCATCAGTGAAGAGAGTGCCACCAAACAATGTGGGCCCAGTTTACAAGCATCATCAGGAATATGAGACAATGAAATGATGCCACAGGAAGCAAGCAGCCAAAGCCGTGATGTGGGACAACTGCAGGACAAATTACTCCATTTCTCCAACAAATCAATGACATTGAACAAAAAAGTTATTGTAACTGTTACAAAATAAATCAGACATAATACACCTAATAGCAAATGTAATGTGGGGATTTTGTTTGGATCCATATTCCAACACATCAACTGTAACATAACATCTTTGAAACAATAGACAATTTTAAGGTGGCCTGGGTATTAGGAGAAATTGAAGAATTACAGCTAATTTTCTTAGGTATGATAATTGTATAGTATTTATGTAAAAAGGAAAATAAGCTTTTATCAGAGATGAGTAGTGAAGTGAGGGAAATTATATGACATCTACATTTGCTTTAAAATACTACAGCAGAAAAAAAAGCAAAATGTAGATGATTGCTGACACAGGAAGGGGGTTATGTGGCAGCTTATTGTACCCTTCTTCCTGTTTTGATATATATTTCAAAATGTCTGTACTAAAAAGTTAAAAAGAGAGAGGTAACACCCCGGAAGGGGTGCTGAGTGGACATAGGTGGGATGTAGGACATGAAGGGCACTTTTTGTTTCTTCCCAATCATCCTCTTCAGCTCCTGACTGGTGCAAGTCCCAAAAATGGGGTTGATGAACCCTCCAGCCTCACCTAGAGAGAAGTTGGTCAAAAACTGGCATAGCTGGCATTAGCATGTGAGTGATAGTCAGTGACGTTGTCATTGGTACAAGAGTTCTCCAGGGAGTTACACTGCACACAGCTCAGGGGTTCTGGGGAGACAAGATGTTTGCCTCATCAACACTGAGGAGACATTGACAGGGTGTCCCATGCCCACCCCAGGGGAGGAGAATAGCCAAAATGGCATTCCTTGCTTCTGGGGCCCCCCAAACTTGAGGCTGTGAAATGGAGCCACCCCCACTGTTTACCTGACCTTGAACCCCCTACTAGAGAAGCTCTATCAGCCGTGCACACAGAGGGACTCCTGCTCTATGCATTGACCACACCTTAACATGAAAGGTCCCAGAGCAACAAGATTGAGAAATCTCTGGTGATGTATAAGATGAGGATTTCACCCCAAAAGGGGGCCACACGGTTTCCCTCACCTACAGATGCCATCACAAGAACTACGAGAACACCAGCCACAAAGATACCCTTTATGGTGCTAGATCTGAGGTCTCAAAGGACAAGATTCTGGCTATAGCACCTCAAGCCTGAAGATACACAGTGAAGGCAGCCTGGGGGGTGTCACCACATCTGGACAAGCACCATGAACAGCCCATCCCTGTGACAGTCAACCTCAACTGAGAGCAGAACTTGCTGCAGACTCCCCCTTCAGTCTGGATTCTTGCAGATGCATCTGAATACAGAGCAGGAAGCACAGTGGGTGTTTCTGCACAGGACAACCCATGGGTGAGGTCTAGGAACAAAGATGAGGTCTTGTTCATGTTTGCAGGAGGAACACACTTGCTTGGTGTAGGAAATTCACTGATAAGTCCAGAATTCAGTCTAGTTTTGAGTGTATTATAATAACAGAACCAACTACCCTGAAACTTCAGTCCCCCAGAGTTCAAGTCTTCTTTTCATTATTATTATTATTTCTGGTTGGTTCCCTGAGCGGGGATTGAACCCAGGCTCTGGTGGTGAGAGGGCCGAAGCCTAGCCACTACACCACCAGGAAACCTCCAAGTCGTCTTTTCTAAGTCCACATATGGTCATTAAAATTGAGGCAACCTGATCGTAGTGTAGACTATGATTGAATCCATCACTCAAAGCCTTTTAAAACTCTCTCTATTATAGAATTATACACTTGAAACTCTTTCATGGGTTCATATGTGCTTAAAATGTTTATATGGGAAAAATAAAGACAACACCCCTAATCAAAAGAAAATCTGATTAAAGAAAACCCATATTTTTAAAAGTGGGTTTCACTTTGGGAATAGCAACCTTAGGACTCATTCACCAGTGAAATAAGCATAACTGGCAAGAATTATTTTTAGAAAAAACCACATAAAATTGAACTAATGACACACTAAATGACAAAATATGTATTCAAGAAAATCTACTAAAACTATGAGAAGAGTAAGTGTCTGCAATATTTTAACTACAATCCACATGCTCCCCACACTGAGTTCAGCATGATGGAAATTCCATTCCAGGAGGGTGCAAACAGGAGCACAGGGTTTCTCTTTCCTTCTAGGTCCCACCTGAGGGATATGGGATCTTCCTGGGAAGGGCAGGCTGACAGAATTCCTCATTCCCCACAGTTATATGTTGTAACTAAGTTGATACAGCTAAAAGGTCAAGAGCTTCCTCCACTCATGTACCAACTATATCAACAATAATATTAATTGCAAACTAATGAAAAACCCAATCAAAAGGCAGAGATTTTCAGGCTGAATTAATAAAAGCCCATCCAACTATATGCTGTCTTAGGAGAAACACATAAAATTCAAATACACAAGTTGAAACTAAAAGCATAGAAATATATATAATATCAGACAAAAGAAACAAAATTATAAAATGTTGCTGGAGATGTATGAGTACTTTCTTTTATAATGATAAAAGTACTAATCCATCAGAAAAAACATAATCATTATGAATACATTTGTACCTTAAAAATGCATGAAAAAAAACTGACAAAATGAAGAAAGAAATAACAATTTAACAATAGTAGTTGGAGTATGCCTGAAACCTATGTAATCCTTGCTAACAGATGTCACCCCAATAAGTCTAACAATAAAAATGAATTAAAAAAAAAAAGAGTATACTGAGAAAAAAAATGATAATAATAGTTGGAGCCTCCAATACTCTACTTTCAATAATGAATATAAAAACTAGACAGAAGATCAACAAGGAAATAAAAGAATTAAACAATACTATAATTCAACTTGAGCTAAGACATCTATAGAACACTCCACCCCAAATCAGCAGACTATGGTGTAGTGGCTTAAGGCTTCGGCGCTTGCGCTGTCAGTGTTGCGGCCTAGGTTCGATTCCCAGCCAGGGAGCTACCCACATACCAAAAAGCAAAAAAAAAAAAAAAAAAAAAAAAAAAAAAAAAAAAAAAAAAAAAAAAAAAAAAAAACCAAATCAGCAGACTATACATTCTGCTTAAGTGCACACAGAAAATTCTCCAAGATAGAGCATATGTCAGTTCCAAAGCCTCAATAAGTTTTAAATGCAAAAAATAATATAAGGTGTGTTTTTCAACCACAATGGAATGAATTTAGAAATCAGTAAAAAAAAATTAGGACACTCATAAATATGTGGAAATTAAATAATATACTTGTAAATAGCTGGGGTTAATTTTAATGTTAACTTGACTAGGCCATGTTAGCTGATAATTGGTCAAACATTATTCTAAATGTTTCTGTGAAAGTAGTAGACCACTTAGATGCAATTAATGTTTACATTATAAGAGTTTGAGTGAAGAAGTTTACCCTCCATAATGTGGGTGAGCCTTATCCAATTAATTGAAAGCCTTAAAAGGGAAAGACTGATACCCTGAAGAAAAGAGAAATCTGCCAGGAGAGGGCCTTCAGACTTGAACTGCTAAAATTCACTCTTCCTTGGGCCCTCCAGTCAGATGGCCTCACCACATTTTCCGTTTGCCAATCTTCACAATTGCACAAGCCAATTCCTTAAAGCAATTTTCTCTCTCCTTCCCTCCCTCCACACTCTATCTTTCTCTCTCAATTTTTCTTAGAGGGAGAATGCTATGAACAATTGTATACAAACAAATTAATTAACCTAGATAAAATATATAAGTTCCTAGAAATACACAAACTACCAAAGTTGATGCAAGAATAAATAGAAAATATGAATAGATAGAGGAGGAAGGCAAGGTGGCGACTGGAGAGGATGTCCCTAAAGCCTCTCCCAGAAAAACTGAACAGCCATCCAGGAGCCAAGAAAGAGGACCCTGAGTGACAAAACGGCTGTTGAGAAATCCACAAATCGCGACTAAACACCTGAAGGTTGGCGAGAAGGGGGTGAGTCAGGGAGAGGGAAGGGAGTAGAGATGGACGGCAACAGGACACAATCGCTGCTGACTATTTGGAGCGGTGCAGTTCAGGGGAGTGGGAGAGACCACGGGGGAGCTGGACTTTGGAGTTGCATTCTGGGGACGGAGTTTGGGAGCCAGCCTCTGGAACTTTGGAGTGGTAGAAGGGCTAAGCGAGGACTCTGAACTGCAAAAATGACACCCAGCTCTAGCCCCTGGAGACCTACACAGGGCTGCAGTTCCTGTTCCCAGCCCACTGCAAAGGCAACCCTGCTGTCTCAGGCCAGGCCCAAAGCTTTGGACTTATGGAGCGTGCACTTCCTCATGCACCCCAGGGTTCTGAAAGCAGTGTGAGCCCATAGACAACCAGGTGATGAATCAGGGCTAGGAAGAAAGACTGATTTGATAGCATTCACCTGAGCCAGCAGAAACAAGCCTCAGAACAGCTTCCCCAGCAAAGGGCAGAAGCCAGAGCAGCCCCTGGAATGCCTTTTGTTGGCCTCTCCCCAGGATATATGCGCATAGCCTCCAAATGCAGAAGGAGATCAGAAACAAGAAATAACAAGCCCCCTCTCCCAAAACTTGCCCCCCAGTGCCACCTAGTGTCTACCCTACAGCAAGACACCACAAAAGCAATAATCTGGGCACCTAACATAAAGCCCTCATGTCAAAGAGGAAGAACCCAGCGGACAGGATGAATTCCTTAAAAACTAAAACTCCTCAGAAAGAACATGAAAGTTACCCATAAGACAGCTTCTTAGAACTGGAAGGGTCGGATTTAAGTGACAGAGAATTTAAAGCAGCCATTCTAAAGGCTGTGAGAGAAATGAAAACCTATTGGCAGAACACCATAGCTGAGATAAATAACATAAAAAAGGATATAAATGACATAAAAAAGGAACTCTGTGAACAAAAAGAACAATTTAACAAAGAAATTCAAAACATAAGAAAGATAGAGACGGAAATAGGAGAAATAAATAATACAATAAAAGAAGTGAGAAATGAAATAACTGCCATTGGAAACAGGACCAACCAGATGGAGGAAAGAAATAGTGATATTGAAGATCAGAACATGGAAACAGCCCAGAAAGAGGAAGAGAAGAAATATAGAACCAAAAGGACTGAAAGAACTCTGCAAGAAATATCCGACTCCATGAGACAAAACAATATCAGGATAATAGGTATAGAAGAAGGGGCAGAGCAATCTACAGAGAGCATACTCAAACAAATGAGATATATCCTATGCACATATATCCTGTGAAGAGGCCAAACAGATGAGAACTTTCCAAACTTATGGAAAGATCTGGAACCCCAAGTTCAAAAAGAAAACAGGTCCCCCAGATACCTGGACCCTAACAGATCTTCTCCAAGACACGTGGTACTAAAGATGTCCAAAACTAAAGACAAAGAGACAATTCTCAAGGCAGACAGGGAAAAAATAACTATAACCTTTAGAGGAAAACCCATCAGGCTGGCATCAGATTTCTCAGCAGAAACTCTACAAGCCAGGAGAGAGTGGAATCCAATATTCAAAACTTTAAAAGAGAGAAACTTCCAGCCAAGAATAAATTATCCAGCAAAATTATCTTTCAGATATGAAGGTGGAATAAAGACCTTCTCACACAAACAGAAGCTGAGGGAATTTGCCAGCACAAGGCCAGCACTCCAAGAAATACTGAAGGAGCCTCTTCAGCCTGAAACAAAACATCAGGAAAAATAAAACAAAGTTGGGGCAACAAGAATGAAACAAAAATAAGCAAACAAACAAAAACAAAGAAAGAAATAAGTAATGGCCACAGGAAATCCTCACATATCGATCATCACTCTAAATGTAAATGGACTGAACTCACCAATAAAAAGGCACAGAGTAGCAGACTGGATTAAAAAACAGAATGCATCCATATGCTGTCTCCAAGAAACACACCTCAGCTGTAAGGACAAACATAGACTCAGAGTGAAAGGATGGGATACAATGCTTCAAGCAAATGGTAACCAGAGAAAAGCAGGAGTGGCCATACTGATATCTAATGAAATAAACTTCAAGTTAAAAAAGATAGTAAAAGACAAAGATGGTCATTACATAATGATAAAAGGCACAATGCAACAACAAGAAGACTTGACACTAATCAACATATAAGCTCCCAACCAGGATGCACCAAAATATACAAAGAAACTACTAACAGATTTGAAAGGAGAAACTGACGAACACACAATCATAGTGGGAGACTTAAACACCCTGCTAACAGCCATGGACAGATCATCCAAACAGAAAATAAATAAGGAAATAACAGCTCTAAATGACACATTACAGCAAATGGACATAATTGACATTTACAGGACACTTCATCCAGTAAAAAGAGACTTCACCTCCTTTTCTCACGTGCATGGAACATTCTCAAGGGTAGACCACATGCTGGGACACAAAAGTAGCCTCAGCAAATTCAAGAAGATCAAAATCATACCAAGTGTATTCTCACGCCACAAAGCTTTGAAATTGAAGATCAACTGTAAAAGGAAAGCAGAAAAAACCACATATACATGGAGATTAAACAACAGCTTATTAAAAAAGGACTGGATAAAAGAACAAATAAAATATGAGATTATAAAGTATATAGATATTAATGACAATGAAAATACAACATATCAGAATTATTGGGACACAGCGAAAGCGGTAATAAGAGGGAAATTTATATCATTACAGGCCTATCTTAAGAAATAAGAAAACATCTTAGCATCCCACCTTAAAGAACTAGAAAAAGAAGAACAGACAAAACCCAAAGTCAGCAGAAGGAAAGAAATAACAAAAATTAAAGCAGAGCTAAACCAATTAGAGAACAAAAGGACAATAGAAAAAATTAATATAACGAAGAGCTGGTTCTTTGAGAAAGTCAACAAAATTGACAAACCCTTGGCAAGACTAATCAAAGGACAAAAGGAAAGGACACAAATATCTAAAATTAGAAATGAAAGGGGAGAAATTACCACTGATACCACAGAAATACAAAGGATTATAAGAAAATATTATGAAGAACTTTATGTCACTAAATTTAACAACCTAGAAGAAATGGACAAGGTTTTACAAACTTATAGCCTACCAAGACTGAACCAAAAAGAACTGTAAAATTTAATAAACCAATCAATAGCAACGAGATTGAAATGACTATACATAATCTCCCTAAAGGCAAAAACCCAGGACCAGATGTTTTCACCAATGAGTTCTACCAAGCATTCAAAGAAAAATTAACGGCTATCATCCTCAGAATCTTCCAAAAAATTGAATACTTCCTAACTCATTCTATGAGGCCAACATTACTCTAATACCAAAGCCTGGCAAAGACAACACAAAAAGAGAAAACTATAGATCAATATCTCCAATGAACACAGATGGAAAAATCCTAAACAAAATATTAGCAAACAGAATACAACAATGCATCAAAAAGATCATACATCATAATCAAGTGGGATTCATCCCGGGAGCACACGGATGGTTCAACAAACGAAAATCAATCAATGTGATACACCACATAAACAAAATCAAAGATAAAGACCATATGGTCATTTCAATTGATACAGAAAACACTTTTGACAAGGTACAACCTCCATTTATGATCAAAACACTAAATAAAATAGGTATAGAAGGAAAGTATCTCAACATAATAAAGGCCATATATGACAGACCCTCGGCTAACATCATACTAAATGGGGAAAAGCTAAAACCTATTCCCCTCAAATCAGGAACAAGACAGGGATGCCCCCTGTCACCACTGTTATTTAATATAGTACTGGAAGTTCTAGCCACAGCAATCAGGCAAGAAAAAGGAATCAAAGGTATCCAAATTGGGAAAGAAGAGGTCAAATTGTCACTATTTGCGGATGACATGATCCTTTCTATAAAAACTTCCAAAGACTCCACCAGGAAACTATTAGAAACAATTAACGAGTATAGTAAAGTTGCAGGATACAAAATCAATGTACAAAAATCAACAGCATTCCTTTATACAAACAACGAATCCACAGCAAAAGAAATGAGGGAGTCAATTCCTTTTGCTATCACAACAAAAAGAATGAAATACCTGGGAATTAACTTA
>PVJL010010061.1:0-52205 GCA_004026885.1 Lyroderma lyra | reverse complement strand
TCCCATCTGGCAACAAACCAAATCTTTTCTATATCTGTAATCTATTCCTGTTCTGTTTATTTTCTTCTTTGGATTTTGCCTATAAGCAAAGTCAACTTGCATCTGTCTTCTTCTGTTGATACTCCACTCATAACTGTTGATAGCTATGTAGCTATTGCCATTTTATTATTCATAATTTTTGCTTTTTATCCCCCCCCCCCGCCCATTTTAAAGAAGTCCCTTTAATATTCTTTGTAGTACTGGTTGGGTGGTGATGAATTCCTTTAGCTTTTTCTTGTCTGGGAAGCTCTTTATCTGTCCTTCAATATTGAATGCTAGCCTTGCTGGATACATTAATCTTGGTTGTAATCCTTGGTTTTCATCACGTTGAATGTTTTCTGTTAGTCCCTTCCTGCCTGCAAAGTTCCTGTTAAGAAATCCACTGGCAGTCAGATAGGTGATCTCTTATAAGTTACTATTTGCATTTCTCTTGCTGCTTTTAATATTAATATTATTTCTTTGTCTTTAACTTTTGCTGTTTTAATTATGATGTGTTTCGGGGTAGGCTGGTCTGGGTTTATCTTATTAGGGACTCTGTGCTTCCAGGGCCTGTATGTCTGTTTCTTTCTCCAGGTTAGGAAAATTTTCAGTCACTATTTCTCCAAATAAGTTCTTGAGCCCTTGCTGGTTCTCTTCCCCTGCTGGTACTTCTATGATGTGAATGTTGTTGCACTTGGTGTTCCAGAGGAGTCTTAGCTCATTTCCATTTTTTTGGATTCATTTTACTTGTTCTGATCGGGTGCTATCTTCCAAATTACTGATTCACACCTCTGCTTCATCTAGTCTGGACACCCCTTCTATTTCATTCATTTCCTATATTGTAATCATCATCTCTGTCTGGTCCTTTTTTATTGTCTCTATGTCCTTTTTATATGCATGCTATCTCTTTGTTAAAATTTTTGTTAAGTTGTTTAAGGATCATTATAAGCATGGTATTAAACTCCATCTTTGATAGGTTGTTTGACTCCAACTTGCCTTCTGGGGTTTTCTGTTGTCCTTGTTTTTCAGATGTATTTCTTTGGTTCCTATTCTGGCAGTCTCTCTGTTTGTAGATACCCTGCTCCCTAACCTGATACTCACTGCTGTAGTTTCTTCTGAAGCCTACCGCTGATGGCATGAGCCGGTAGGGGGCCAGAGGTCTGGCAGGGCGGTGGGGGAAAGTAACTCGTGTCTTTGTTCTCCACCTGTCACTGAGAGCAGCCGTGCAGGCTGTGCCAGCTTCCACTTTTCTGTATTTGGTTTGCCCCAAGGTCTCTGGCCTGTGTTTTGGGATCTGCTATCTTGAATGCGGAGCCCATAGATAGGGCTGATTGTGGGCAGAGAACTGTCTCCTTCTCTCCTTCTCCTTCCCGACCGGAGTGAGGTCTTGCTGCGGCCCTCACCATCCCCATTGTGCCCCCTCCTCTTGGAACTGGAGTGACGTTGGGCCTCTGCATCTCACGTACCTGGTCTGCACCCAGTGGGGGACAAAGTGAGGTCTGGCTGTGGTGTCTCACTGCCCCTGCCTCTGGGCCCCCTTTTCTCTGTCCCTAGACCGAGTGAGGTCCAGAATGCTCACCCACTGCCTTTTTGTCCTCCCTCCCCCAGCAGTAGAGTTCCAAGTGGGGACCTGCACACGGCCACATCTCTGCTCTTCCCTCCTCCTACCCTGTGTTTGCCCCTCTGCCCACCTGCAGGTACTTTGATGAGACGAGCAGGTCTCTTAGCTGTGTTTTTGCTTTGCGTGGGAGTCTTTAATTGAGTTAGAGATGTTTTTTGTTGCTTGTTCCCCCTCTACAAGGTTTTCTTACATGTTTTCCTGTGGCTTGCACTGTCAACAACAAAGATGTTTCGTTTGCCATGTTGTGTAACATTTTGTAATAAATTTTTTTAGGTCATCAATGCCATTAGATTCTAATTTATCTATACTTAAATCTAATGGATGCCACTCTGTATGTTTTGAGTGATTTTTGCTAAAATTTAATGTAATGGTAAATTTGTTACCATATAACAAGAATTTAAAATAAAAACAATGTCATTTATATACAAAGCAGCTGAAAATGTTATTGTTAAATGCATAAGATAGTCAAAATATCAACTTTTTATTTTTGTGGCTTTTTGACACATTTTGAGAAAAAGCACTTGAAGTCAATTAATGGAGTGAAAGGGTTAAACAAATCTGAGAAGACGGATGGAGGTGTGCCATTATAATTACAGCCAGTAGGGACCAGAAAAATGCCAGGACTTACGCTCTGAGCTTTAACCTAGCAATTCAATAAAAAATATATATATTAACTTGTGCCTGATTTGGAACCCATTTTGATGTCTGGTTTTGTCCTAGTTCCACAGTTTCAGAAATTAGAGACATTTGTAAAGAGTAGTTGTTTATTTTTACTTCAGGAAACAAAAATAAATAAAAAGACCATGAGGCTCTAAAGCACATTTGCAGAGTTGTGTTTTAGGTACTAAAATAATTCCAAAGGCATTTCAAGGAAAGATTCATTAAGAACTTAAAATATAAGCCTTTTAGTAATTCTAACGTGTGACCAAAAATATGTCAGTCCCCTATGTGAATCAATGAAGGGGAAGCCTTTCTTGATTAATAGGGGCAAAAATATTTTGGCCAGCTTGTCCTGCTCCCCTTCACAGGCAGAGGCGTGGAATGCTGCCTGCTGACATGCCACTCCAAGTATTCCGATCTGGTGTCAGAATGTTGGCTTACAGGTCGGGGTTTGCCGTTTACTGAAGTGTACACTGCGTACTTATTCACACAGTGGTTTTTTTTCCACCCCTGTTTCCACCTGCCAAAATGCCATATCAGAAATAGTTAAAAGAATGCAAAGTGTTCAACATGGGGAACAGGAAACACAAGAAAAGGAGAAGAGGGCATGAGCTCTGTATTCAGTTCAGTGAAAGGTTCTTATTGGGAAAGAAACTTGTTCAGCATTATTCCAGAAGGGGCAGCTGCCCCAATGGACACGAGATGGAAAGGAGTGAATTCCAGCTCAGAGTCTGAGGAAGCCAGCCTCTCTACTTAGCAAGCCTTCCTGTCCCACCCACCTTTGCACCCAGATTTATTTCTAGAATCCTGTTCTCCCCCACAAATTCATATTCTCCTTCCCCTGAAACTTCCCTTCCAGCAATGGAGGTCTTGCCTGCCTTAAAGGGATAGAGCCATGTTTAAAACATGGGTGGTTCTACATCAAAGAATGTATCAGATGTGATGAAATCGTTTTCACATCAGAATTATTACAGTGAGATGTAATTATATTGCACTTGTCTCTACTGTGAGGTAATGAAAGAAAACAAATGACCAAAGGACAGAGCTTCTTCTTCAAAACAAATGGAAACACCTTGTCCCTAAGAGTCAACCAGACTAATTATATATCACTGCAAATAACTTGCCTCCAAGGGTACCCTCAGTGTCAGACTGGAAAATCAGGGGGATGGGAGGCCAGGGGAATATATGGTTACAATTGGTTCCATCCAGGCATTTGAAGACACACAATCCTCAGTTAGTAATCTGATCAGTTTGGCACTAACTTGTTTTCAGAATTAAAAAAAAAATAGTGCATACATTTTTAAGGACTTGGATGGATGTCTTCCTTGGGTCAAATGTTCTGACTCTCCGCCGTTGGGCATGCTGAAGGGTAAATTCCTCTCACTGGCAGGGCCTCTGCTCAGCTGTCGTGTCTCTACAAAATCTGGGTTGTGGCCAAGGGAAGTGGAAAGTTGGATGGTTCTGGTGGAATGGGGTCTCAGAAACTAGGTCAATTCAGCCCAAAGTGACACTGTTACTCCAAGGTAATGAGGGGTCATGGAGCAATTGCCAAAAGTCTTTTATTGCATTGACGGTGTGGACACATCTCTCAGAAATCTGAGAACTGCCTCATCCATGACTTAGGCACTTTCTCTTCTCCATTGGTTTTGCACCTTTGCCCGAGGGTTACAGAATTGGAAACACAGCCTCCACAATTGTATAGTTCAGATAAATAGGAATCACATCCTGCTGTCCACCATTGTATACTCAGTTCTTAGCAGTACCATGAATGCAGAGCATTTGTTGAGCCAGATTTGCTAGGGAGGGAGGGAGGGAGATGAGAGAGAGAGAGATATTGTCCATTCCACTAGTGATCTCTCGGGCTGCCTTCCTATCATCCTGTGAATTCCTCATATTCATTCCCACTGTGGGGAGAAAACAATCCAGGAAGAGAATGCAAGGGTCAGAACTGAAGTGAATGAGCATGGATTGATCACTATTGATGGAACAAAGAGGTTCTGTACAGTCAAAGGTATGTAGAGCATGATGAAAACGTCAAGTTCAACAGCCAAGGTTTTCAGATGGATCACAGAGCTCAGATTGGTTCACGGGGTTCTAGAATTAGAGGTTAAGGTTTAAAGCCAAATAGGCATGTTGAGAAGGGAGGCAAACATGGGCTGGAGTCAGAGTCCCAAGTTCAAAAGTGACTCCAGTACACATGATCTGCAATTAATTTTGAGCAAGTCACTTTTAACGGCAGTACTCATTATAAAATAGAGTTAATAAGAATGCCTACACTGTGAGATTTTGGACTTTCCCTTTTCATTCCTTTTGTTTGCTTTTCTTTTTTCTTTCATTCCATGATCTTTTCTTGCTTTTTTTTTTTTTTTTAACCAAAAACTACTACTGGTCAGCTTTCAACTTGATATTAGCTCACTTATTAGACATATTTGAATCTAACACTAATTTAAGCATGTTTTTGCATAGTCCTCGAGAATATTCAAAGTTGACTTCTGCTCCTGGTGGGCTACAACATACTGAGAACAATGAGAACAGCTACATGTAACTGGGTTTTTTTTTGGTTTTTTTTTTTTTTTTTTTGGTTTGTTTTTTTATGGATGAATTACAATATTGATATTGCAGAGAAGGAACTTCAGAGAAGCATAGCCAAGAGGCTGAGAAACTGAGCCACGCTTGTTTTGTTTCTTTTCTTTCTGCCTCCGTTTTCTTTGACTGTCCTGCCCACTTGGTGACACTAACATTCATTTGATTAATGCCAACTTTTGAGTGAACTTCATACTACATATTCCTACCATAATTCAATTCAACTTAAAGAAATAATACATAGGTAACATCTTTTAAAATGTGTATACATTTTTTGGCAACCCCAGTGTATGTATGTGGGTGTGCGTAGTTTTAAATCTGACCAACCTTTAGCTCTGTCATCCTCATGAGACTGTTTTTAAGCTTTCTGTGAGCTGAGCTTGTTACAGCCTCATGGAGCTGTAAGAACACAGTTTGTAGGCCAGGACCTGTCAAGGGTGGGGAGCTCTCGTTAAACGCCACCATTCTTTGGTTTGGGATTTGAAAGGGCTACATTCTAGGTATAGGGTAAACTGGGAAAAAAGATTCACTCCTTGTACAGATCAAAGTCTAGGTCTAAATTATCTCAGTGCTTTGAACTAGATTAAGATACTTTCAACAGAAAACCTCTTATATTTCACCGGCTAGAAATAAGTCACATGCCAGACCAATCTCAGGCAAAGCGGGTAGGATTTCCATGTTTGATTTTTCCAGAGTATGGTTCTGTTAGCAAGAAAAAAAGGGTGACTGGCTAATGTCAAGCAACCAATAGATTATGCCATCATTGTCATCCTGGTCGTTGTCATGACCGTTGTCGTCGTCGTCGTCATCATCATCATCATCATCATCATCATCATCATATATCAATTACAGATCTTTATGATATGCCAGGCACTTCTGTAAGCACCCAACATGCAGAGCCATTGAATTCTCAGAACCTTCCTACAAGGTAAGTCTTTCTATTTAATGGAAGAGGAAATTAGGATCAGAGAGGCTAACATACCATAGGTTGGAAGTGGCATAAGCAAGATTTGAACCCAAGTCATTGTTCTAATTTTTTAAGTAGTCAACATGCACTGTTAATGATTCTGGACACTGGAGATGCATAATCTCTTCTTTCTAGGAGCTCAGAGTTCAACTGTCCAGAGAGAATTAGAAGTAGATGAACCATTCTACTTTTTGATGGGTCTTACCCTCATGCCGATGCCCTGCCTTGATAAAGCAACTGTGTATGTTGGAACACATGTTAAAAGCTTCTCTTGGCCTTGTGAAATGTTTCCTGATAATTCCCATTGTCCAGACTACATTGTGGCCAATTTCCACTACATGAACCCCCAAGTCGAAATAATTTCAGGTGTGCGTGCCCAAGGGATTATGGGAGAGAACTTTCCCATGAAAAGAATACTCCTCCTCATGCTTAAAGTTTCTGTTTACCTCTTTGGAATTACCCATCACAGCATAAGGGTGGCCTTTGAAAATGTGATATTAATTTTTTCTTATATTGTCCTAGGCCCAGATCATTGTAGGGCCACAATCTTTTTCATGTTTAGTTACTATTTTCTGTGGACTCACTTTGTTCCTAATAACTCATTACACACTCCATAAAGGTAATTTTATTTAACATAATCATGGGAAGCATGTGTTATCTGCTCCATTGTATAAATGTAAACAAAAAATCCAACAACTTTAGAATATGTCTTACAGAGTCTCATGCTGCACCATTATAAGCATATTAATAAATTATCTAGGCCAGGGATACAAAGGAGAGTCAGGGTCTTGAAATTGTAGCATCTACGCTAAAGTAGACTACTGGAACTATGTTTATGCCAACACCCAGTAACTGAGGGCCAATTTCCCCAAGCATCCTGGGACAGAGCTTGCCATCTCTGGCTTGGGGACCTCAATGAAGCACTGATGGACTTTACAGGGATGTAGTTGAGATCATTTTCAATGTCATACTAGACAGTGGGGCAGTAGTTCAAACCATTTCTTCATAATGATTATTTACTCTATCTTTTCCATTTCAGCCTCCCTCCAGTGAAGACCCCATTGGGCTGATTTCAGCCCCTGTAGGTTAGAGTAGGTATGCCAACAAATAGCTCTTCGTGGGCACCTGTGTTCTCGACCTCATGGTTTATTTGACTGTGGCTACTCCTTTCATTAATAGCTATTTATACTTCTCAGTAATACTGGCTGAGCTTGGCAAAAGTCATCAACTCCACTCATTTTTAGTCTCTGACCCCAAGACAAATTATTGTATTTAACAATATTTTTGCTGTGTAATAGCAAGTAGTGAAAAACAGTTAATTAAATAGGTGAAGTTGTTACAGTGTGAACAGAAGTAAAAATATTGGCACACTACTAACCCGTTGCTTCTGGAAGAATGAATGGTGTCTGGTCAACCTGGATTCAGATCAACATAGAAGGAAAGTGGGAAAACTCTGGCTCTCTTCATCCCCAAGCCAATGTTTTCACAAGAGAAAGGAAGAAACCTCTCGACACGATGCCCCAGCCCCAGTGGCTCCGGTTTGTGTGCCCACGGTCCTCAGCATCTCCACCCCTTCCCTCTCTCCCTGCCCCCGGGGAGGCACAGTCAGACCAGACGTGGGTTCACCTCGTCCTCATGCTGTTCAGCTGCAGGTCCTGGGAGAGGGCAGGCCCTGGGATGGCAGCTCGGACCAGCCTCACACCCTCCCTCGCACAGCCAGCATCACACGTTTGCGAGCCTTCAGGTCCCTTTGGGCTGGCAGAAGAGAAAGGGCTGCTCCGCTGCTCCTGCTCGGCTGGCAGGGCCGAGTTTACACAGATGGAAGAGTTACGGAGACCACAGAACAAATACCAGCAACCAACCCATTTCACACTTCTGAAAAAAAGAGAAAGGAATGGCAGAGGCGGGCCAAAGCAAACAGGCCCTGCACAACCCGGAGCTGCGGGCTGGAATCCTCAGCTGTGCCTGCTCCTTTCACACGTATCTGAGGGGGCTGCTCGACTCAGAGGAGCAGAACTTCACATTTCTTGGGTTCGGCCTGGGAGAGAAAAAGGGCTGGCCGTTCATTCCCCATCACAAAATAAGCATCGTTTCCAATGTCATCGGCAGAGTTTTCCCGGAGCCTGGGTTTTTTTTGTGGGGGTAAGAGTGTCGCCATCTTTTCCCCCAGAAAAGTCTATGCTGTTGGGATTCTTTCAGCTTGTCTTTCTGTGGCGGGCACTCGGTTTTAGTCTTTATTTTCTCTTCTCTCTCTCTCTTTTTCCTTTTCTTTTCTTCCAGGAAAGAAAGTCATTTTCTTTTCTTTTCCCTGGAGTGTGTTGAAACATAAAACGTGCCCACAATCTGCTGCCTCACACAAATATCCTCCAGTTCTCAGCTAAAGCACTCGGGTGCTTATCAAAACGTATTCTGAAGTAAATATGGATATAGCTGCAGCCATGGCGGGGTGTGATGTTCCTGGTTCCAACCCCAGAAGGACTGGGGACGACGTTTGGAGACAGGAATTAAAGAGCTGGCTAGCCTGAGTGGCCGTGAAATGGTCAGCAGCCATCCCCGGTGTGGTTGCGTAGGATTTATAGACAGTGGTTGGAAGAGACTTTCCTGTGGGCTGTCATTCGAGAAGCCAGCAGAATGGCTTCAGTTAGGATGCTCCATTAGAGAAAGAAAGAAAACACACACACACGCTCACACACACACACACACACACACACACACACTCACACACACACACACACACACTCACACACACACTCACACACACACTCACACCCCACAAAACGATGTGCCCCTGAGACAGACCATATTGTAATCATCTTAACTCTGGATGGCTTGGAACGCGGCTGTCAGATATCCTGTTGACGGGTTACCCAGGTCACCCAACTAGTGTACCAGAATGTGTGGGCATGTTTCTGTGAGGGAAAACGCTGTCACTGTGTTTAAAAACAGTCCCATCTGTTCGTATGTATTTAAAATGCTTAGATGGAGAAAAAAATGAGTAAACGCAAACACAAGAACCAGACCCTTTAGGAAATAGATGGTCTCAATTCAGGTTGGCAACAAAGACACAAGGTCAGTGAACAGAAAGCCAGGGAGAAGAAAGCAGCACGGGCAAAGCCAATGGAGGTGTGCCATGAGGGCCTTCCCACGACCGGGAGAGACCGCCGAGGGCCACTATACAGAAATGTGTGCATGGCTGCTCATGAGAAGTGGGGTTTGGTCAAAGAATGGCCCATGAGAGAAAGAACTGGCATCTGGGCACCTGTGGGTAGTGAAGGGAGAGTCCTCCACAGAGGTGGCAGAGTAAAAAGATAACGAAAGCCAGTTTGGTGGTGGGAAACAGGGTGAAGACGTTCAAAGTGGTACATTTGGAGGGACACTTTGCTTTCAAAATTTTGGAAATGCTTTGAGAGCAAGCAAATAATATCTATGCCCTGACAGATCAGGGTTGAGAGCAGAGGGTATGTATCAAGGTCCACTGGAGATATGTAAACAATGACATTTCCGGGAGTTCCCTGGTGGTGTAGTGGCTTAAGGCTTCGGTGCTGGCGCTGTCAGTGCTGCGGCCTGGGTTCGATTCCCAGTCAGGGAGCTACCCACATACCAAAAAGCAAAAAAAAAAAAACCAAAAAAACAAAAAAAACAATGACATTTCCAAAGAGTTGAGTCTCCTTTGGTTCGCTCTTGTGAGCAAGTGTCTAACAGGGCATGTGGATGCTCTATCACCAGGTAAGATGTTGTAACACCACAGTCAAGGAGGCCAGTGAGTCGTGGCCTGGGTCATGCTCTTCTGTCTGCTAAGGGAGACAGCCTGGAAAACTTCTGTCTGTAGTAAGACATCGCAGCAAGTCTGTTATTTTGTAATTGACTAAGCTCAGGATAGCCAATCATGATTTAGAATTCTGTGCCCAGCTTTTCCTTAATATGTGATCTCAATCAAGTCAGCGAATCCTGGTCTCAGTTTCTCTATCTGAAAGCTGGAAGGATTGGAGAGTTTTGTCAAAGTTACTCAGGAACAGGATGACTGTGCCAGACACAGCTTTTCATGGCACCTCCGTAATACAGCAGGTGTTAAGTGGCAATGTCCTGGTTGGATAGGAAGTGACAGTGAGAGAGCCAGGGAGGATCCTGAAGACTCTCCTCTGCTCCCCAGGTGCTGGTCCCCAAGGGCTATCCAGAACGGAGTGTAGACACCACTGGGCTTGACCTTTCTAAGGCTCCTATAATACTATCCTTCTTTGATAGCAGATTATCAGATTTAACCAGAAAATAAGTGAAACTTCTTAATAACTTAAATCACATTTAAAAATCTGAATCAAGCTTGGATTGACGATACTCTTGGGGTAGCTCTCACCTCATCCTCATCTTCCCATCTCACAAGGGGCTAAGGGAGGAGGTGAATGGACTACTGTCTCTCATCTCCCATCAGTTATTCCAGCATTGCCACCTGCAATCACCATATTATATACATATATAAGTAAAATGCAGAATTTAGGATAGTGTAATATAAGCACAATAGAAACATAAATACAAATATGAGTTTTTATTTGAGTTAGATGACAAATGCTACACAAGATACATTTGCATTGCATTGTTACAGTCTTTATTGCTAAATTCAGACGGGATCCAAATGATATTTTCGTATAAGATTTTCTTCCGTTCCACTCCACTGTCTGGTGGGTATTTCTGGTTTTGCTAAACACATTTTTTTCTCCCTTTCTGCTTAGAATCACCCACTGAAATGTAAGTATTTTTAGCAGCTTTGCTGAGTTGTTAGCAGTTTTGTATGTAAGTTTTTGCTCTCTGAGGATGTAATCAAGACATGGCCCAGTGTCCCAGTGAATGGTGAGAGATGTGTGAAACCAGGGTGTGATTTCCCAGGGACGATTGCTAAATGAGATCATTTACCAATGGTGTCTTTGTGCACTGTGGAAATCTTTAACCCCTACTACATGGATCTTGCTTTCCTTAACATTAAACACCCTTGTCCAAAGGTGTCTCGGACAGATGATAGACACCCTTTATTTCATCTCTACTGCTCATTCTCCTTCAAGTTTTTAAAGAAGCATCAAGAATAATTATTTTTCTCCTAAAGTCAAGGCCAAGGACTGATGCAATGAAAACACAGAAACCAAGTGGCTGGAGTGGAAAAAATGATACTACAACTCTGGTTTTCATATGTTAACATTAGTAGTAAGCAAATGGGAGGTGACTCACATGAAGGTCTGCTAACAAAATGCCATTTGTGTGGCTCCAGGGGGATGGGTAAACAAAGAGATAGCTTAGAACAATTACATAGCTATTGAGTGAGAATAGACAGACATAATAAAAATATAAGGATCTCATTTAAGGAAACCAATTGAACAGGCGCTGTGAGAAGTGACCACTAAGAAAGATTTGAAGAGGGATAATTCTAGACACTTGACAAACAAATAAAGAAACATTTCACATCAATTTTCTAAACGGAGATCAGGTAACTTCTGGAAGAGATGCCTAATTCACGTTCAAGTGAAAATTTCAGGAATCTAGAGAGGAAAAAGACAACTTCTTAATGTGAAGAAGGACAAAGAGAAAGAATTTTGTTTTGATTGGAGTTAGAGTTAAATTTTATTGAGCACATGTTAGACTTAACATTTAGGGTAACTTATACAGGAAAAAAGAGTATTTACTACTGTACCAAGGGCTTTGCATGGGTTATCTCATGTGAGCTTCACAACAACCTTATTTGGCAGATATTATTATTATCTCCATTTTACAGATGGGTAAATTGAAGCTCAGAAAGGTAAATTAATGTGTTCAAGATCAGAGAACTAGCAAGCGGTAGAGACTAGATTCAAATTCGGGCTGTGTGAATTTGGATTCCTCAAAGTAGAAACATAAGCGGAACTTGTAGCTAATATTTAAGAGCCACATTTATGCAGTAGATATACAAGGCTAGGTGTGCTCCTGTGATTTACTTACTTGTTCATAATATGTACCTTACAACTTCTTCCCTTCATCCTAAAGTACTTCTAACATTAGCATTGCCACTCACTGGGGAAATCAATATAATTGAGCCTTTAGTCTATCTGTGAAATGGAGATAAAACTATTTTATATTTCCACATCCTATCAAGATGGAGTAACAAAGACTGGATTTATCCTCCCATTTGAAACAGCCAAACACAATAAAAAACTGGACAGACTATATGAAGCAGCAATTTGCAAGACACTGGACATCAGATGATGAAAGGTAGTGATTCTTGAAGGATGAGACCTTCCATTTGACTCTAGCTTACTGGTGTAACAGAGATTCAAGGCCACAGAGAAGTAAGGGGGAATCCAGGCAGAGCTTAGTGGGTTCCCTGAGTTGAATAAAGAAGCTGAGGGTCCTGAAAGACAATGAGCAATGGAATATCAGAGAAAAAAAAGCTATAAAGAGAATGAGAACCCCAAAGATCTAAAGAGGGGCCCCTTAAGTATTATAGTGGATACAAATGAGTGTGTGTGTGTGTGTGTGTGTGTGTGTGTAAACTACCAAATGTCAGGAAAAGAACTGTCTGAAAAGATTAAAGGGCCAGGAACGTTAACTGTTCCTACCAGTCAGACTGGAAAACCTCGAGATTCATGAAGCACTGGGTAGAGTTCACAGAAAGGTCCTGCCCCAATAATGAAGAGTAATTATCCCTAAAATGAACACTGTTCTTGTCCCACTTCATATACACTCAAAGCCAGACCTCCAAAGATAAAACTGTTTCCCAGTAACTTAGTGTATTCCAGAACAAAACTCAAGAACATTTATAGAAATACAAAAATAACTAGCACTCAATGATGTAAAATTCACTATGTCTGGCATTCATTTAAATATTCCCATGCATGCAAGAAGAGAAAAAAACGGGGACCAAATACATTTATCATAACAAACTAACTCAGAACTGACACATATGCTAGTATTAATGACAAATTACAGCAAAATAGTTTTATAACTGTATTATAGGCATTCAAAAATTAAGAGGAGACATGGAAGATATTTAAAAAGATCCAAATAAAAGTTTCGTAGACAAAAACAACAATAATTGAGATAAAAATATACTAGTTGAGATTAATGGCAGACTAGATATTGCAGTTGAAAATATCAGTGAACTTGAAGACATAGCAAAAGACTCTCCCACAGAAACTCAAAACCAGAGACAAAATGAAAAGAGAATACTTATAAGTGAACTTAGGACAACTATAACTGGCTTAATATATGTGTAACTGGAATTCCCAAAGGAAAGAAAGTCAGAACAAATATTTAAAGATATAATGGACAAAATTTTTCCAAATTTGATGAAATTATAAACTTAAATTCAAAAAAACCTCAAAAAGCTCCAGATACAAGAAACATGAAGAAACCTACACCACAGCACATGATAAACTGACTGCTCAACACCAGTGATCAAAAGAAAATCTGAAAAGCAGTCAGAGGGAAAAATACATATATTATGCTCAAAGAAACAATAATGATGATGACAGTGGATTTCCTATCAACTACAGTAAGTACAAGAAGAGAGTAAAGCAACATCTTAAGAGTGCTGGAAAAAAATGTCAACCTAAAATTTTACACCCCGTGAAAATATCTTTTAAAAATGATAACAGAAGAGTCTTTTTCAGATATACAAAAGCTATAATAATTTATCATCATCAGGTCTTCACTACAAGAGAGGCTGAAGGAAACCCTTCAGGTCAAAAGAAAATGAGGCCAAATGGAAATATGGATCTACACAAAAGAATAAAGGGTGTTGGAAAGGGTAACCATAGGGTAAATAAGTACTATTTTTTCTCATAACTTAAACCTCTTAAAAGATTAATGACTATTCAAAAATAATAAGGTAATATGTTTAGTACATATGTAAAATATAAATATATGATAACAATTATTTCAAAGTATGAGAAGGGAGACATTTAAGTATACTCTTATAAGACTTTAACAATTCTAAACGTTTATATGCATTTAATACAGCTTCAAAACATGTGGAGCAGGCTCTTGAGCCACTCTCCTTGCTCGAGCCCGCTCCTACCTCTTTGGAGTGTACTTTCTCTTCAATAAACTATCTCTTTGTTGCATCTCTTAAAAAAACAAAACAAAACAAAACAAAAAACAAAACAAAACAAGTGGAGTAAAAACTGATCAAGGACACCAGGGAGAAATAGACAAGTCCACAATTATAGTTGAGGACATCAATACTTCTCTCTCAGCAACTGATAGAACAAAATAGTTAGAAAATCAGTAGTTATAAAGAAATGTGAATAACAGTATCAAGAAAAATGATAAATTATTTTAGCTTTTGTATGTCTGAAAAAGACTAATCAACATTTATGGGACACTGTATCAACACCAAATACATTAGTACGTTAAAAGTATTTACCAAGATAAAACATATCCCAGGCCAAAAATGAATTTTAATAGTTTTAAAAGATTTAAATTATACAAACTAGATAAAATGGAATTAAAACTCAATAACATAAAGATCTTTGTACTATTCCCAAATATTTGTAGATTAAATAAGACACTTCTAAAACAAAATGTGAATGAAAGACGAAATCATAAAGGAAATTATAATGCATTTCAATCTGAATAAAATGAAAACACAATGTAACGAAAAATTTTGGAATGCCACTAATGCAATACTGAAGAGAAATTTATAGGGTTAAATGCCTATCTTAGAAAATAAGACCTCAAATCAATAATTCAGTGTTCAACTTAAGAAAATAGCAAAAGAAGGACAAATTGAATTTAGAGTAAGTAGAAGAAAGGAAATAAAGATTATATAGCAAAAATAAGCAAAATGAGCATAGAGAAACAATAGAGAGAAATCAATGAAACCAAACCTTTGTTCTTAGATAAGATCGATGAAATTGATAAATTTCTAGCTAGACTATTCAGAAGAAAATATCAATAACTCCTATTAGCAATATAAAAAATGAGAAAGAAGATAGCATGGAAGACTACTGATATTAAAAAGATGATAAGGAAATAAAAACAATTCTATGCCAGTAAATTTGACAAAAGATACAAAGTACACATTATTTGGAAGACACACATTACCAAAGTTTATTTATAAAGAAACGGATGACCCAAGCATCCTTATACCTAGTAAATTTATTGACTTGGTCATTAAAAAACTTCTCACAAAGAAACCCCAGGGTAAGATAGTTTTACTGGTAAATTTTTCTAATATTTGAGAAAGAGATAATATCAAACTCTTCTACAAAATTTAGAAGGAGGTGATACTTCCCAACTTACTCGGTAAGCCAGCAGTACCCTGATACCAAAAAAAACACATTATAATAAATGAAAACTGCAGACCAATATCCCTCATGGACACAGAAACAAGAAGTCCAAACAGAAAGACATTTGAAAGGAAATACAATTGTTTTTATTTATAACCAATGACTGTCCATGTCAAAAACCCAATGAATCTACAAAAAAGCTGCTGGAACTAATAAGTGAGTTTTGTAAAGTTGTAGAAAACAAGAACATGCAAAATCAATTGCATTTCTCTATACTAGAGAAATAAGCAAAAATAGAAATGAAATAAAACAGTATAAATCATAATGACATCAAATAAATGAAGTACTTAGGGATAAAGTGAACCAAAAAAAATGTGAGTGATTTATAAGCTGAAAGCTAAAAAACGTCATTCCTGAGTGACATATTGTGTTTACAGGTCAGAAGACTCAGTGCTCTAAAGCTGTTAATCGCCCTCCACGCCCCCGCCTCATTGAGCTACAGATTTTATGGAATCCTAACAATAATTCCAGCAAGATATTTTGTAGAAACTGTCAGACTTGATTCCAAAATTCATACAGAATTGCCAGGAAACTGGACTACCCAAAACAACTTGGAAAAACAAGAATACAATTGGAGGACTAACACAATGTGATTTCGAGACTTATTATGAAGCTCCAGTGGTTAAGGCAGTGTGGCAGTGTGTGTGGATAGATGGACAGAGCACTAATACAGGCTAGAGAGTGCAGAAATAGACCCCACACACATGCACAACTGCTCTGACAGTGGAAAAAGGAGATTTGTATCCAGCAGGTCTTGAGTGGGGCTTCGTAGTCTGTTTAACAATACCAGCAAGTGATTCTCTAAATGACACTCTCCTCCCTTCGTTCCCTCCCTGTCCATCTTTTTAGAGTGTGGAGTTGTTTAACACCCCAACTTGAGTACATGGGGATTGGGATGAACCTCTCTCCATTTAAAGGAGTGGGCCTAGATGATACGTTAATGATTTGGACTCTTAAATGGAAACCCCTCCCCACTTGGCCCAGGAATCTGAGTCCAATCTGGGTATTCCTGGGACATCCCACGTCATCAGGGGGGACTGACTATATAATCCCATCCTGTTGACAGTTCCCTTGCTGCTCAATTCTACATTTTATCCATTTTATTTTTTAAACTACTTTTACTGCCATTCTTAACTCCTCATAGATGCTCAGTCACCTTCATCTTGACCTGATATTATGATTACAATTCCATAGAATTTGCCTTGGAAAATAAACTAGAAAGAAATAATTCTATTTTCTATTTCTCACAAATTGAAATCAACAAGTGTCTGGTTATCTCTTAATTTATCTCACTAGTGCTGGGCTGGTCTTTAAAATTTTTGAATTTGATATTTATCCTTGCAAAGCTCAGTTATTCATGGCACACAGTTTTCAGGGAGAACTTTCTCCCCAGTTCAGTGTCTGGAGTTTTTGGATTAAGGTTCTTTCAGAAAGTTTAGTCTTGTGTTTAGATAGAGGCGTTCCTAGCACAAAAAGACAGCTGGACTAGATTGCCAACATATTTAGGGAGGAGATGAGAAACCATATCATGTTTTAATGATGACTTCCTGTTCTGCCTTAAAGCCATATTGGGCAAGACAGAAACCACCCCTCAAGCTGATGCAAGCCACTGGCCTAACAGACACTTGTCCACCTCTGTGTAGTGCGTCTCCTTCCTGTGACTTAGATTTTGGAGGCATACATGGTCCTGTTTTGAGGTGGGGTGGGGAGAAAGTTAGGAAAGCCCTGCCTCTCATCTCCGCTGGCTGTCAGTCCCCATCCAGAATCATGAGCCAACAAGTAGGCTCACGTTTATGAAAAGCTACAGAAGTGAGTAAACATGGTCTGGAGGACAAAATTCACTCTGATAGGCCCGAAGGAGGTTGGTGGTATGAGAGAAAAACACAAAATGACTATATTTACTGCAGTGCTAATGGTGGGCTTAGCGTGTTCACTCCAACTGTTAATCACGGTATCTCAGTCAACCCGGAGCTTTGTTGTTTCCAGACAAGGCTTGTTAGCTTATCTGTCAACCCAAGCTAAAGAAGGTCATCTTCGGTCAGTGTTGCAAGGAAGGGAGAGTGTGCACATGAAAAGACCAGACGTCACAGTTAGTGGTGTCGGAGGGAGCACAGTTAGTCATCAGAAACTGGAAAGTTACCACGGTCCTGTGCCCTTCACCACAACGGAGGGATAAACTATTTGCCCATCCGGGTATATGCATGCTCCACACGCAGTTGTAGACCGAGTACTTCGGGTACGTCAGGACCCGTGTTAGCAAACAGGGTTAGAGATATGGGTCCCTGAATTTGGAAGCCAAAGGAGATTCCTTTTGGAATATGGGATCCATTTTAGTCTCTGTTTTTGTGTTTGCAATTTCAAGACTATTTAGTCAAACTGTAGTTGAAGAAATTACATTTAGTCAGAAAAAAATACTGACCCCAAAATAGTGTGTCTTTGTCATTTTATTAGTAATAGCTGAAACGTGTTGAACGTGGATCCCCAATGGGGCACTGTGCGGATTGCTCCACTGTCTCTTAGGTAACCCCCAGCACTCACTCCGTACAAAGCCAGGACTATTAGTATGCCCGTCTTCCTGATGAAGAAACGGAGGCTCAGCGTTCGTTCAGGGAGGTGCCTGAGGTTACAGCTAACAAGGATGAACGCAGAATCAAGCCCAAATCTGTCTTACAGCAAAGTCCCAAACCATGGACCATTGTAACTGGTCCTATAATTGGGGGAAGAGAGAAAGGCTTCAGGTCCCCTTTTAAAGAGTCTGCTGTTGGTGACAAGTTCCATCAGGTCAGGTCCCAGGGTTGGGAGTGTGACAGGCATAGCTTTATTGCTGGCTCTCAGAGGGTTAATAATCACCGATTTTTGGTGCCTCGGAGCCTTTGGGGAGGAAGTCACTCTGTGAACAGAAAACTAATCGTTGCATATCTGAAAGCTCTATGGAAAAAGTTCAACATTTCAACAAACCCCCTTCACGTTAAGTGCATTCAGCACTCTCCCTCCTCAGAAATGACTTGTAAGTTTGTGCTTTTAATTATTATCATTCTCCCCTAAAATTACAGGCAAAGCACTCAGTGATATTTGAAACATCAATTACTGGCCTGCAGCCCTCTGCTACTGTTCCTCTGCCGGCTGCCAGGGCTGCAAATCCATTTTCTGCATTTCTTTCAGGTTTTTCTGAACAAAATTATGGAAAATCGCTGTTGGCACATGGCATTTTCCCACAATGGTCAGGGTTATTGAATTGTGCCGTTATGTGTTACTTTGAGACAGCATTCCAACTTAGAAATGCCAGCCTTAAAACTACCAGCACATGTTCTCCTATCTGGGCTTCTTAGATTTTCCACAGGAAAAGCCTATGGAATCTGCCCGGGCTTTGCCTCAAGTCCACCGAGCCTAACTGCGTGCTTGCAACGGTCAGGGTGCCGACTTCTCGTTCGTCTCGTCTTCAGGCTCTCTCATGTGACTCTGCCTTCTCATCACAGTTGTTCCTGCTGTGCGACCACTGAGCCAGGGGGCCACCTTTCATCAGGACGGCTGAGGCCTCCATAAAAAGGCACTCCATTGTCAGGCCCCCCGTCTGCACAGTATTCCAAAGGCACCCCAAACTCAAAATTCCCAACTCTACCCCTCCTTTCGTATTCCCTGAGGCCTCAGATGCACACAGGAATCCTGGGAGTTCTTTCTTTGTCTGAGCCCACGTGGTCATGCTGCCATGAAGATCTTTCAATTCTACTTCAAACGTCCTCTCACGTTAACCTCTTCTCTACTATCACTGACCTTTCTCCTATATTTTTCTTGGCTTATATTTTGCCACTAGTCTTTTTCTTCTCCAGTGTATCTTCTACACTGCTGTCCGATGAATTAGTTTAATATATATTTATCAGTTTATCCAACGATTACCTTGTACACACTGAAGGCACCAGGAAAATAGCTGTGGTGAGGTGAGAGTATGAGTCCACACGCTAAATGCTACTGGCCGTTGTTATTCCACTGCCTAGAAAGGGTCAGTGGATCTTCCCTAGGAAATAGTCGCAGCTCTTTATTATTGCTGGGCCTCAGGGACAGTGCTGATCAGTCTGTATCTCTGGTCACCTCTCTCTCCATTTCATTCAATGTACCTGGGTTGTGGTTCACCTCTTTCCTGAGACCAGCTGGTTCTGCCTCTTGGCAGGCTTACTATGCTGTTTCCTCTAACTCCAACCACGACAATCTCCCTATTCCCTCCAAAGGCAGAAACTTTCCAGGCCCCAAACCTTTACCATACTGTTCCACTGCCACTCAGCATCCATCTTTTACAGCTTAGCACGTGCCAACTAGCTTTTTGAAGGCCTCACTCAGATCTCACCCTCCCACAAAGCCTCTCCATCCTCCCCATCCTCAGACCCCCCGTGCTCCCGACGCACTGTGTTCGTATCTTAGACAATTGAATGGGAGGTGGGTAATATAGGCTGGCAATAAGGAGCACAAGCTTTGGGGTTGGATGGGTCCAAGTTCTGTTACTGACTACTTGTGAGGTCTTTGCCAAGCTCCTTATCCTAGCAAAGCCTCAGTTTCCCAGTCTGTAAATTGGCACTATGAGTATATATAATACCTTATAGGGTTCTTAACTGAATTTAATAAGCTCATTTATATAAAATGTCTACCTTAAAGTAAATGATGAATACATTTATAGCAATTATTGTTATTATTGTCATTGTCATTATTATTATTATTATTGTAGAGTGGCTTATCACATATTATTACAATTATTTTTGGACCTCTCTCTCCTCCTAGACTGCATGGTCTTACAGTGCAAAAACCATACCTCTTTCACTTCTCTTTAACCAGTGCCGAGAATAAGGCCTGCCTTATACTTGGTGCTCAATTAATGTTTGCTAAAAGAGAAAATGAATCTTTATCTGGAAATTGACAGGAACTTTAAATTCAACATATAAGGAAGCCAAAACCATTAGTTTCCCCCAAAGCACGTAAAGTGTCTAAAATAGTGCCTAGAACGTAATAGTTGCTCAAATAATAAGCAAATTCTATCATAAATTAATTCAGCCAGACATGGTGATGAGTCACTCCCTTGAACATGTGTAAAGGTTACAAATAAGAATTTCATTGGAGTTGAGATATTTGATTAAACTGTCTAAGTCAGAGTCTTCCTGAATATCCATTAATACAAAGTCATATAAATCACATATTCTCTAGGTTTTATCTCTGGGAAGCCAGACCATAGCCCACTCATATTACTTAAACTTAGGTTTGGGTACCCACTGGTTTGGAGAAAGGAGGAACACAGATTGTGGGTGCTACCTGTTCAAGAAAGCCCTGTGGTTGACTTACGTGTGTTTTGAGATCTAAGGTAAAATATAATTCCCACATTCCATGGGAATTCAACCACGACTGCAATCATGTGCTCTATGTCCTCTTTATCTAACCTCATCAAAGGTTAGCCTAAACTCTGCATTCCTAATCACAGGCTGGTGATACATCCGAGTACCTCTTCACTCCTCTGACTGGTCTGTATACCGAAGGCTATTATCTCCAGCGCCCCGCATGTACTAATTACGCTTCCCTACGGCACGCATCGTCTTCTACTGATTGTGCGGGCCGAGGACGGGCCCCTCCGTGACGCATCCTCCCGGTGCTTTAGAAAGCAGCTCTTCAATGTTGTATTAGGCAGCTGAAACAAAGCCTTTGTTTTCAGAATCAAGAAGAGAGGAAAGATAGGACCACTTGGTCTCTGATAGATATAAGGTAGAAACAACTACTAGTTTTCCTCCAAGTCTGTGAAGTTCCCAGAACAGTGTCAGACACGTAGAAGTGACAAGAGTGAGCATGCCCTTAGACTAAGAGCAAGCACAGATGCCATCAGTCGTGTCCACCTCTGGGTCTTCCCGTATGCTCCCTTCTGTACTTGGTGTCTTGAGAGAAGAGAGAGCTGTGATTTGGACCCCTGTCCCCACTTCCCAGTATGTGGGTGTATGCTGTCCAGAAAAAACTCTGTCATTGTCAATATAATGAAAACGGTTCATGGCTGGATACTTTCCAGAAAGGGACACACCCTTGCCACCACCTTGATTTCAGCCCCGGGAAACCCGAGTCAGACGTCGGACCCATAGAACGGACGGGCAATACATTTGCATTTACTAAGTCTGTGGTAATTTGTTACAGCAGCAATAGAAATCTAATACACCCATTTGCTAGGTAGTGCTCAAGGGGAAGTCATTCAACTCTTCTGTGCCTCAGTTTCCTCATGTGTTAAATGGGAATAAGTCGATCCCTACTTGACATAGATGAGATTTAAGTGGGGTGACAGATGTATATAGTCCTTAGCACAGAGCCCGGCATGTGGTACTCAGTAATGTTAGCTCTGTCCCTTTCCCGGGGAGCCCCCGTGAGGAAAGATGCCTGCCTTTCTCAGACAGGCTGTGATGTTCCACAACGACTTGCCCGAGCCAGTGGGCTAGGATTTGCCCAAGAAACCTGGAGAATTGGGTCAGGTTCATTCCTGTGGTCCTACCAGCCCCACGATATCTCTCAGAAGTTAGCTATGTCTCCAGTGACAGACCTAGACTAAACTAGACTCGCCCCCATTGAAATGCAAACGTGTGAATCGGGGCAGCCCATTTTATCACCCTTTTAGGGGGGTTCTCCTTTTCTGAGGAGGAAAATCAAAGAAAATTCCAAAATGAATGCATCTATAGCACTTGGAGGAGTATCAGTATGCTTCCCAGCACACTGCAGTTCATAATACTCAAATCATTAGCAGATACAGATTGTTATAAATTATTAACTGTTTGCAAGTGGAATCATTTGCATATTTGAAAACAGTCTCTTCCTAGTCCATCTTTAGAACACCTTGCCTCCTCATGAATCATGCAGGATTACCGGGATGACAGGTTTGTGTTGGGCTTGACGCTGTTCATTTGGAGGTAGGGAGCCGTTGTTGCCTGAGCTTGTGTTGGGAGCCTGGTTCCCCGCCCTGGAGTCCTCTTTTCCATGCCTGTGGGTCCACGTGTTGGGGCCTGTGGCCTCAGACCTGCCCAGGCGTACATCCTTGCTCTGGCTCATAAGCTGGGAGTCTGGAAGGAGCTGGCTCATTCTCCATCAGGAGAGCTATGGATCTCCCTGGGTTTGTGGTTCACCTTCTTCCTGAGATCAGCTGGACGTACTACTCTGTTTCCTCGAACTTCAGTTCCACTGTGCTGTGCTATCAAGTTCCTCCATGTCCATCTTCTGGTCTGAACTTCATACTCTGTTCCTAAGTTATATGCCCTAAAGATAAATTTCTCATACCCCTTGCCCAGGGCCTGTGCATCTGGGTCCTCATATTCCCAACCTTTGACTGTTCATCTAGGTTCATAATCTCTGAAACTTCACCTCACCAAATCTGTCTTTTCTTGCCTGAACTTGCCATTAAGGCCACATGAGAAAGAGTGGAATTGTTTCACCGAGGTATTTTCCACAAAGTGATCCTGCATAAGCAGTTATTTGGGTGGTGGGGGATAAATCAATAGGCCAGGTGTTGGCTTGATTGCATGGCCACCTCTCTTTAAAAGGACGAATGTTTGGGTTGATACTTGACCGATAACATAAAGAACAAGGTCATGGCTCATATATTTACCCCTAAAAAGGAATTGCTCTTCCAAAACCCCAGAGGAAAGTGGAGTCTGGCTTTTTGATTATACGTTTCATTGCAATGCAGTGATGTAATGTCATACGTGATAAAAGTAGGGAGCTGGGCTTGAACTGAAGTCAATTGAAGCTTACAGGCTTAATCCAGGTTTGGGTATTGCAAATTTGTCCAGCCATGATTTCTGGGGCAAGTTTTTGAGGTTAGAATAGCTTATGAGTGACATGGACCAATGGTTGGTTTTGTTTGCAATTCAATGGGCTGCTGCAAAGGAAACTTTGCTCATATGGTTTGGAAAGTGTCATTCTGAAGGGAAAACTGAGTCAATCTCTGCATTTTGAGGATCTTGGAAAGGAGGCTTTTTCAGAGCCTAAACGAATGTGAACAGGTGGAGACTGTCCCAAGGCTTACAAAGAGCCTGGCAGGCTGGGTTTCGTGTGAGTTTATGGGTAATCCCTGGTTTGTTTAACTGGGTGATTCTGGGTCATGGAGCAGTTGACACAAGTTCATGAAGACAAGCTTACAAAGCAGAGGGCTCTGTGCTTTGGCCTTGACTCCGGGCAGAGGGGTCTGTGTATTCACCATTGCCCATCACACCCTGACTCTTTCCCAAAGATGCTCTCCAAAGGCATGGGCCCCTTTGCAATGCCAGTCCAGGAGAGCTCAAATGGGGAGTATATTGTTCCTGCTGCATTCCCCCAAGAGTCACATATTGGTTCAAAACCAGAATAGTATTTGAGGGTAAGGATACCTCTTTGGCTAAAGTATGAACTGAATTTTACTCCCTGATACAAACCCAAAATTTTTATGGGTCTCCTAAACATATACAAAAGTGAACTTTTAAAAAATGAGATGTGTCCTTTTATGTTAGTGAGACTGGCATTCACCTAAAGGGATGGCAGAATCCATGCATATATTCCACAAATAATACTTTGCTCTCAGCAGAGTGGAGACAATAGGGAAGAAGACCTGAGGGTTCAGGTGCTGCCCCCACCACGCCTGCAGTCTGGTCAGGAACCTAGCAGTTAATCAAGTAATCAGACATGAAAGCCGAGTTACATGGACGGCGAGTGCTACGGAGGGAACCATAACCCAAGCCATGGAAGACACAGCAATGCGAGGACTCGACCACGCTTGGATTCAAGCACGCTTCCCTAGGAAAGTGGGGTCAGAGCTGCATGCCTAGGGGAAGAGGATAAAGGGAACAGCACATGCAAAATGCCCAGTGTTGGAGGGAGTTGGTATGGTCAGGGCCTCTAAAGAAGCATGGCTGAAGCAGATAGCTGACAGGACGCTGGGGTTGAGAGAAGTAATCAGGGTTCAGATGGCAGAAAGCCTTTCGCTTTTGCTAAGGACTTTTCAGGACTTCCTTCTTTGCAATTCTCTGCCCCCTCTCCAATCTTCCTATCCTGCATGGCTTAGTACTATTTAAGGTGAACTGTCTCAGGCATTAGACTCTGCCCATTTCCTGGCTGCATAACTCTTCCTGCTACACATGGGCGCTTCTTATCCTAGGGTTATTTCTAGTTCCAAGAGTAATTTATTCTTCCCGAATCTCTCCAAACACCAGAAACCCTGGGTCTATCATTCTCCTTTTAATGCTATCCACAGGACAGTTCTGGGCATCCAGCCTCAGACTCTATCATAATATCTGAATCTATTTCTTTTTGGCTTTCTAAATGTCAGGCATTCTGGATATGTAAGGGTTCAGTTGGCTTAAGAAGGAGAAGCAGGGAGTGACAGCAGAGACTGACCAGGGCTGACCTCTGAGGAGAGCCAGTCGTCTCTCTGGGGGAAGACCTGGAACATTCTTCCTTCCAGCTAGCTGCCCTGCCCTAATCCCCACCAGTCTTCCTATGGCTTTTTCTTCCCCTAATTATAACCTGAGTTGAGTCATCTGGTATAGCTAGTGGTGGTTAGAATTTAATGTCTGCTCTAATAGTTACTTAGTCTTCAGCATAAGTAAGGAAAGTGGTGGGTTTAAAGCAGCCTAATTCTCCTGAGGACTGAGGTCATTCATAGAGGTTCATTAAGAAGACACAAAATATCTTTTAAAGCCACTGAAGAAACAGAAGACTCATAGTTTCCATTCAGCCATCCCCCAAATATCTGTCTAATTTTAATTCAGATAAGTAATCAGAGCACAATGCAACCACTAAATACGCTGCTCAGGCTACTGGAGGGGTTTTTATCTTTAATTCTTCCATATAATCGTCATACGTTATATATCCTTCTAGAAAAAAGAAATCTAAATCAGAGATTCTCAAACCTCTATATGTTCAAGATTTGTTCGGGTTACTTATAAAAATGCAGATTCCTGGACCATGTCCCCCAATGATTCTGATTCATTTGGTTTGATGATTACGCTTAAGAAACTTGCATTTTTAATAATCACCCCAAAATGATACCAATGCAAGTGGTTCATGACCACACTTTGAGAACTGGGGTGCTGGTTCTCTTGCTTGTGCTATGGACTGGGGGTTAGAGAAGGATGCCATGTGGCATGACCCTTGTGGGGAGCAGGGAGGGATGAGGGAGCTGTAGAATTTTCTTAAGGCTGGTGGCTCTGTTGAACTTGACCCATGATCTGTTCAGTTCCGTATTAAGACAATGTTGCTGATAAGGTCCCTAAGAGTCTCACTTAAAGGTTCAGGTTCTCTTCCATGATGCCAATCTTAAGAGATGGGGTACAGTAACAGGTTTTTACATTCCTCCAGGTGTAGTTAAGAAGCTAGACCTGTTCATATTCTACTGCAGTGACAAATTGTGATACATGTGAAAGACATAAAATGATCTGCAGTATTTCTAAAGACATAACGAAACGGCTGTATCTGTAGATTAAAAGTACCAGGAGTAATTAGTAAGTTAAGTCCATCATCTAAATAAAACTTAGTCAAAATAAATAAAATTTAAAAACCTATTATTTGGAGGCTAAAAATGATTTGCATGATTTCTTACAGAAAACAACAGCAAAGTGTCCTATAAAGCATATTGCAGAAGTCAAAGTTCTCCTTAGTATTATCTATGAGAAACACACACAATTCTGAGGAAAAAGGGTTATGTTTGAGGAACCAGATCAGATGTTCCTTCGAGCTGTCTTTCATTTTCAGCAATGGTTGAAAAACAAATGTCAGTATATAACTTTCAAAAAACAAATTATTTGTATAACATGTCCTTAAACGGTATCTGGCAATCAGAGAGATTAGATAAAGAAAGAACTTTTCACAAACAAACATAATCATAGGTAAATAAAGAGATAAGTCATGTAAATTAAAATGTAGCATTATTACCTGGTTCAAAATTCTGTAATTTCCAGGAATATCCTGGATGTTAGTTGGGTGAATGGGTGGGACAATGGGGGTAGATTAATTTCTCTATCTTACAGGAAGAATTGATAATCACTTATCTGTTTATGACATCTAAAATATTGGAAAACTAAAGATCAGTTAAGTGTATAAATGTTTGAAATAATATGTCTTTTGAATTATTAGGAGATAATAGAGTTTAGTGTTTAATTAGCGCATGATAGGGAAGCACAAAGCAAAGGAAACAAAATGTAAAATAGACAAAAACTCAAACTAAAACAAACAAAACCAGAAAACAGTAACAACAACAAGGGTGAAAAATTCTGGTTAGAACCATATATATATATATATATATATATATGTATGTATATATATATATATATGTATATATATATATATATATATATATATATACACACACACACACACACATACATACACACACACACACACACACACAAAGCAAATTACTCCTTTTCTAAAGAGCTTTGCAGCTTGGGTCAATATAAAAACGGCAACTATTTGCACGTGGAAGAAACAGCCAGAAGAAAGATATTTCAGTAATTGATCACTGTTTTATAGTTATTAACCCTGTAATTTTTCATTTTAGACATTTCTTTCAAAAGAACAATTATATAGGTACACAGACATGAATGTCTGAAAATATTTATTACCGTATTATTTAAAAATATCAAAATAACATAAAGTATTAAAGATTAAAAACAATACCTATGATACGTGTGAGTTAAAATGCAAACATCTATAGTGTGAAATGTTCTGAAGTCATTAAAATGGTGATAAAAATTTATTTAATGTCTTAATATTAAAATAACATTATAATAAATTCAAGACATTTATTTAATATACTAATTTGTTCTTGATACAGTAAATAAAAAGGAGGGAAGGACGTTATTAAAGTATATATAGAATTTATCCAAGTAGTAACTATATCAATGGGTTATGATTACAATGTTTTTAAATTTCTTGTCTTTATTTTTTTACATTTCTAAAATTTTTTATATTTAGCACGCATAAACTTTGGAAATAAAAATAATTTTTAAAATTATTATACTAAAATATTTATTGTATTAACATATTTTAAAATAAAGAATAAAATGTTTAATTTTAATATGCCAGGCAGATGCAAATTAAAATAAAAAAAAATCAAGTGCTTCCACAAATAACCAAAGGTATTTTCATTTAAAAAAGGTAATTATTTTATGTGTTTTGTAGTTTAAGAATTTTGCAAAACTTTGTAACACTAGTAAAATTTGCAACAAATAATAGCATGTACAATCAGAGCATTACTTATAGGTTGATATACATATATTTATTTATAAATGGATATATATGATATACATATATACATTATGCATATCATATATATTCCTGTGATGTGAAAACAAAGAAATATCGTTTTCTATTGCTGAAAGAGCATTTAAAAATTGATTATCTATCACAGCACCTCCCATAAGCAGATATTCATAATAATAGAACTTATCAAAACTTTTTGACATCAGCCACAGCTATTCTCTCAGGAAAATGCTTATATTTGAGTATTTAAATATTAAATTAGTAAAGAACACGAATTCATGTACTAAAGTTACAGTTCTAGAGTTCAGAAGAAGATATGTACACAAAATTGAAGGAATTAAAAATATTGTATTTTTATCTACACCAAGACTTCTGAAAACAACCCTATTTCAAAAGGGATGATTTTCTAATAGCCAAAAATAACTTTAGAAGTAATACAGTTTTTAATGAACCAAAAGGCAAGACAGTTTACATGTAGCACCTAAAGTGCATAAAGAGACTCTTCAAGGTCAGTTTGGTTTTCCGTACCCCTGGTTAAAAAATGCAGAATTTAGTTTGACCAACCATCCAGTTTCCCCTGGGCTGAGGAATATCCTGGGATGTGGCACTTTCAGTGCTAAAACCAGTAAACTCCCAGGAGAATAGAGATGACTTGGTCACCGGGAGACTAACGATGTGCCCACAGTCACCTGCCAAGTGGCATAGCCAGGAGCTAAAAGCAGGTTTGTCTTGTGCACTGTTCACTGTGCCATACTGCCCTGGAAAGTCATGGCGGAGAGGCTGCAGTCCTGGGTAATCTCCCTCACCACGCAGGATGACTGGCTGGAAGTCACTAGGAGATGGCACTTAGGTGTGGATTTCTGATATTTTTCAGTTTAGAAACATAAAGTTCCTGAACCAAATAAATGATACTATCTATGGTAGGGGCTCTCAAAGTGGGCCCCAGGAGAAGCAGCAACAGCACCTTAGGGGACCTTAGAAATGCAACCCTGCAGCACCCCCTGAACCCCCCATCCCCGCACCCCCCGCCCTGCACCCCATAGCCCTACTGCATCAGCAACTCTAGGGGCGGGACTGGCAATCTGTGTTCTAAGAAGCCCTCCGGGTGATTCTCATGTATGCACTAAAGTTTAAGGAGCGCTGATTCAGGGAAAGGGGGTGAGGACGCGGGTATTTTCCACGTCCCAGATTCCAACGTGCATTCAGTGATGAGAACCACAGCGACAGCCCTCAGAGCGGCAGTTCTCACCTTTGGCTGCAGGTTGGAGACACCGGGAGAGCTTTTAAAAGTCCAGATGCTCAGGCTGCTAGACCAATTACGCAGGAATCTCCGGGTGCCATTAATATTTTTCAAATCTCCCCAGATGACATCGATGTTGATGTGAGGCCAAGCCTGAGCACCGCTGCCTTGGGCCCTTTAAGGACTCCCTGAAGAACTCCACAGCCACGGTACCAGGTGTGCCTCCTCACTGCCAAAGGGCAGACACTTTTCCCTGACTGTGGTCCCCTAGACTAGCAAATGGAAAAATTAACTTAGCTGCTCTCTGTGCCTGTTAGTTACCTGATTTGCTTGAGGTATGTCTATCGAGAGTAAGTCTATGGAACTTACTGGAAAGTCAGGTGGGAACATACATTGGGACCATCAGGCTTTTTTGGAAGTTCATAGGGAAAGAAAAAGTCAACAGATACATCCTCAAAGGTGAAAATGATTTTTCAGTGGAGAAACAAGAATTGTTAGGAGGATGTCCCTAGATCTGCCCCTTGTTAAAAATGTCCCAGGGCTTAGATTCCTGATTTGAAAGCAGACATGGGCCTCATCTGGGCTCAGTCCTGCTGGAGAGTGGACACTGACTTCATGGGCCTAAGCCTCCCTTTTGGATTTCTAAAAATAATGTTTGATATTTCCCCAAGACTAGTAAGCAGTGACAATAGGGAAAAATAACCTTTAGATTTTTCTTTTTTAGGTTATGAAAACTCTTGAAGAGGAAAATTATCTGAAATGAATTCTACACTGGGCAATGTTGTGGTAGAGCATAGAAAGTACTGGAACTCAAGCTCTTATATTTCTTTTACTATCCAAACTGTGAATTTTAAAAATAATAAGTCACTATAAAAGTAAAACATAAGATTCTTCACACCCACTGTTTTAATAAGTTTAAAACCTCTCATAACTTGAAGTAACTAAAACATTTCTTTTTAATAGTTAATGCTCACTGCATTTTTAGTGCTTTCGGAATGTAAAATAAGACAGCATGAATATTATGTTCTGGGTTCCACGCAGGGCATTTTGTGTTCATTCAACACAGACTGTGAGCTAAGCACTACAGTGGATGCTGACGGGCTGGAGGCAAATGACAACACATCGTTCCTGCTTTCAAAGAGCTCAGTCTAATGAGATAATGACCGTGTGATGGAGCAGTGACAGTTCCGTAGGGCCAGGGCGTGGGCAGGAACACGAGGAGATACTGGAAGACGTGACACTTAACCAGAATCATAAAGAGTAGAAATCAGCAGGTGAAACTTAACTGAAATACGTTGAGTTATTTAAGCACGATTGTGAGGATCACATAAATGGTGAGAGCAATTGGAAGATACTTTAAAAATTGTTAATTTGCCCCCTCCCGGCCCTTCCCTTTACAGGTTGAGACCATCATTTCCTCAGGCTTGATCTTTCTGATGCTGCCTTCTTATGTTTATTCTAAACTGTCAAAGTTCACTTAAAAAAAAAGAATCCTTTATTGGAAATTTGATTTTAGTCCTTGGATAAGCTGAACGTTGTGGTTAATATTGTGAATAGGCCAGGTGATAATTAAGCTTTGAGCCTTATTGGTGTCAGTGAATTAGTGACTTATTCGTAAAATCGGTAGTAACTTTCAGAAGTCAGGTGCCATTCTTACATGGTCAAATCTAAATTTGGCACTGAAACAAAATGAAAAGCCTTTAAAGCAAAATAAGTCTATACAATGTCCATCATGACTCTTCCCAAGCCACGTAAAGGAGACCTCATTGGATGACATAAAAATGAAAGGAAAAATAAAAATAAAGCAAACTATTGCTGGCCTTCCTCGGGATTTGAAATATGCAATTGGAGTTATTCTAATAATTCAGAATTTCAAAGGTCCATTTCATTTTAAAACAAACCTCTTAGGCTAATTGGGGGTGGAGAGAGAGGGCTGCTCACTGTGGTCCGGGGTCCCCCGGCATGATTTATTCTTGCAACATTTCTGAGATGTCTTTTTCCTTTCTTCCAAATTTTATGGAAATGCCAAGTCCCTTTCTTCAAAAATTCAATACAATTTGGCTCAGAAATACAAAGCAGGGGGAGTTGGGGACCAGTTATTTAAGTCTACACTGCTTCTCTCACCTCTGACTAACCTTTTATTTAAAAGACTTAAAAATCATTTTCCATATAGAAATGTTTTACCTTTTGATGTTTTTGGATATTCCTTAAAACCTCCTCTAAAGCCCTGAAATGTAATATACTATTCGCAGGTGAAAACTACTTACTCTTTGAGAACAGCATTTCTTTTGGCTGAGCCCAAAATATAGGAATGTTTTCACTTACTTCCCACTAAAGAGAAAAATGATTTCACAAAGTCAGTCTCACCTTTGAGGAATAACATCAAAAATGTCAGCTTTGAGCTTTGAGAAGTTACCAACTGTAAGTTAATATTTGTGCACCGCCTCATCTCTGAATCATAAAATCTTTCTAAACACATCTGCCATCTGATCCTTGTGGTAAACCCAGGGGCATGGTTCTACTGGAAAGAGCTGGGTGGACTGTGTTCTTTTTGGAATAGCTGTGTGCCTTGGAAATACCACGCAAACGCTCTGCACCTCAGTCTCTGTATCCTGAAAGTGGGGCACCCCTCCCTCTTTTCCCTTGGGTTCTTTGATGACCAAGTAATAGGCTTGACGAAAAGCAAGCTTTCCACTAACGCCGAGGCCCTCTCTTTCCCTGACCTCCTCATTTCCTAGACCCAGATGCAGCTCCGTGTCTGTGGGAGAAGGAATCATGGTCCCTCAGTGATTAATCTCTGGAACCTGCGCATACATCACCTCATAGGAGAGATTTTGCAATTGTGATTACATTAAGGATCTTTAGAAAAAAGGTTCCCCTGGATAATCCAGTGTACCAATGTAATTGTTCGATGGTCCTTCTGAGTGCAAGATCACACAGAGAGATTTGAAGATGCTGTGCTGTTGGTCCTGAAGATGAAGGAAGGGGCCACAAGCCAAGGAATGCAGCTGGCCTCTAGGACCTGGAAAAGGCCAGGGAATGGATCCTCCCTGAGCACCTCCAGAAGGAACGTGGCACTTCTAATACTGATTTTAGCGCCGTGAGACTCATTTCGGACCTATGACTTCCAGAACTGCAAGGCAATACATGTGTGTGTGGCTTGAAACCACTAAGTTTGGGCTAATCTGTTACAGAAACAAATACAACATTTTTGTGGAGCCATGTCCCAGCTGCTGGATGGGAAGAGCTTTGAGTACCTGAGAAAGTGGTTCTAACCATTGGCCATCTGTCTCCGTAAAGAACTCACAAGCGGCTGAAGGAGCAGATTAGCATGGATCATTTCTCTTTTGGGGTGCGAGATGGCCGAGGCCTCTAGAGCACAATGAATGGGTTGATGTAGACCAAACATTTAAGCACCTTTTGTTTTTTTTCTTGACCCACTTTATAGAAGGCCTTTTGTGTGTTAGCAGAATCAGGTAAATAAAATTTCTTTCTGAGAACACAGATAGTGAGTGTGCTCATCTTTCAGAAGTCCTGAGACCCAGTCTGCTCCTAAGCTCCTGAAAAAGTTCAATCTAATGATTTTTTTGTCATCTTTTACAACAAATCCTGACCAAACCTAAAACACAGCTACAAAACATGGTCTCTAGAATTTTCATACCTCTTAGGGGAGGTTTCAGTCCAGGACAAATTCAAGTGTAACCCTCTTGATTTGTGCTTTGACACTGAGCCATGGCTATTCCAAGTGGTGGTGTCATGATTTTGAGGTCCAGCAAAACCTCTCTGTGTTGAGACACACACACACACACACACACACACACACACACAGAGAGAGAGAGAGAGAGAGAGACAGAGACAGAGACAGAGAGGAGGGAGAGAGAGAGATAGAGAATATGACTGACTAGAGACTGAAGGAAAGAAAATTCTTCACTATTTTGTTAAAGGTGTTTCCCTAGAACCAGCCAGAACAAACATCTGTGACACGCTTGTTGGGACACTGTCCTTGGTCTTGAAACATTTCTATGAAATGCTACAGAAAGCGTTAGACTATCCAATTAGTGATGATATGGTGGAGCTGGGAAAGTGTCATTTGCCTGGATGGCCCGAATGGTTTGGCCTTTTAGCAAATGATATTTATTTTAATAATAGCTTAGGGACCAGGAGGCCTCCCCTCCTCCCGCTTCATGAACAATCCTGAGAAATCTCCGTTTCTTACATCTCTGGAGTCTTGTGTGGTGATGGCCAAGGGGTGTTTCCTACTGAGGGTGGACGTGAATAACTGAGAGCTGCCTGCAGATCTCTGAAAACCTCGTGCAGGAAAACAACCAGTCTTTGTATGTCTGGCTCTTAGGGTAACAGAAAAGAAAAAGAGAGGTATGGGAGTGGGCAGGAAGGGAGAGAGAGAGAGAGCGAGAGAGAGCAAGAGCGAGCAGGCACTCAGTGTAAAGCAGACTTCTCTAACATGTAGGGTTTGGAAGAGAATTCTGATTTGTTGACAATCAAGCTGGAGCTAAGGATTCTGAAGTCCATCTCGGGGCTCTGATCGATGTAGGATTAGGAAGTAGCTTCACAAGTCACATATCTGCTAAATCTACTATAGATGCAATTAAGGTCATTTTAAGTTCCTGAAGACTGGGGGTGTCCAAGCATAGGTCTGATGACCATTTGTCAAGGATGTTCTACAAAGTCTTCAAAACACTAACTGGGGGACTGGACCCAATCATTTATTCAACTTGTCATTAAATGTTCATCAAGTCTTCTATAACCAATGCTCTGTGCTGGATATTGCATTGGTTTTAAAGATCTACCTTGAATTATTTTATTATTTTATTATTCTATTAATTTTGGTATAGATGGCAAAGGAGAATGATCAAATATTAGTAGTCACATTTTTCATGATTTAGAAAATATACAAAGCAAAGGTTCATAAAGGAATAGATAATTTTTTTAGAAACCCAATAACAACAGCAACATAATACCATTTGGGCCAAGCATATACATATATGTAGCACTATAGCATATAACTCAATCTTTCACAAAACAACTGTAGAGAATATGATTACTCTCACTTCTCACGTATGGAAATGGAGGCTCAGAGATATTGCATAAATTGCCCAAGATCACAGAGCTAGTAACACCAGGGGCAAACATTCTATCCAGTTGTATCCAGCGTATATAAGAGGTAGGTAACAAATTAGCGTGTTGTCTTTGGCTGTAGAATTACGGAATGATGGAAATATAGCAATTGCTCACAATTTGTTTATTTGAAGGCAAATGCAGCTCCCTTCCAAAATAAGTTAGCTGCAAGTTATTCTTTGTATAAATGGAGATTTACAAACTCTGGTAAGCTCAGCGACAAGTCATTGGACGCTTGCAAGACATTACGGCAAATTGGTTCAAATACACAAAAAACGGTTGTTAATGCTGACATTTCATGAATGATTTAAGAGGCTCTCAACCAGCTAGAGTTAGGATTATTTCTGATGTTCCAATACCTTAGGAATTCTTGGGAGATATAGCAGTGGAGAAAATATATCTACAAAGCACTGGTCCAGCACTTTTATGCACGTCAGCTTATTTAATTTCCTCAGTGGCCTCAGAGGGTCAGTGTTACTAACCCCACGTTCAATGCCAAATAGAACAATGAAATTCAATATTTTGTTTCAGATCATGCTGATCATTAGACCAGCGAAGCTGGCTACTTGGTCACAGGCCTACGTTTGTGTGTAGCCATGCGTTTATACCATACGGCAACTCAGAATACTTCCCTGGGTTACACTGTGGTTCCCACCACCCCTTTGTAATAGTGTGTGTATGGGGAAGGGTGCTCTACATTCCAACAAGAGATGAGGAAAGACGAAGACTTCTTGGGTACTGCCTAGAACTAACTTTTTTTTTTTTTGTGGGGGGACTGATTAAATCCAGATACCAACCATGGTGAGGGAGAGCAGGCATCGAGCACCCTACACTGAACCATGTGTCAATGAACCTGGTGAGAGCCCTGGCAACCAATGAGTAGTGACGGTGTGTGAATTTACACACCAAGACATGGTAGCCAGCACCCTCTAATCTGTGCCCTATCCCTCCAGACTCTGTCCCAGGCTTGGGTAGGAAATGAAGGAATGAAGAAGCCTTAGGTTAGCTTTGGTTCCACGCCGCATCCTTTCCTGGGGGGTGACATTCAGGAGCAACTGCTGGGCCATCTGTGCCGGAAGAGGGACTGATGTGAAGACGGGACCCCTTTTGGCTGTGACTGGGTGGTACAGTCGTGGCTCTTCACATTTCCGTTCTCTGGTCACTGAGCTCTGCTAGAGGAAGAGGGTTGAGGTCCTCACTGGAGTGAGTGCCTGCTCCCCCAGGACGCCCGAGAAGCCAGTTCCCCAGTGAGGCTACGCATGGAAAAGAGATTCGGCCAGGCACCGCTTTAGGGCAAGGCCACCTCAGGACTCTGGCCTTGACTATGACTAAGTCTGCACTTGTCCGTCTGCCTCTGGCTTCCGCAGCCACTCCTCACTCATCCTCCGCATCCAGAAGCAATAATTTACAACAGCAGAATCAGTGGACTTTGAAATCTCGTGGAGAGCAGAGGCAAAGTGGGGCTCAAAGCCTAAGGAGGAAGGGACATTTGAGAAAGGCAAAGTTTGAAGCTGAATGTCAACCAAGGCTCATTTAGTCACATTTAATTAGGAAGCCAAGTGAAACCACAAGCAGGGACTAGCTCCGTCCTATGTTCACTGGGCTTTGCATTTCCTTTGCCTGGTTAAATGTGATTTGGTTAAAGGGAAATTGTGAAATTTCTCCTGTCCCAATTTTAAGAAAGGAAATATTTTATACAGTGTAAAGTACTGAACTTGAAATATTTACTTTTATCTTGGTCCTTCTGCTTTACATCTATTTATTATTACTGCATTATTAATATTTTTCTTGTCTTATATTTATTTACTGCTATTGCATTTATTATCGTTATTGGTAAGAGTATCGTGTTAGAGGTAGTAATAGTGGTCTTGGTGGTGGTAGGTTTGTGTGTTCTAACTCTAGGCTGAAGTTCCTCTCCAGTTTCTTGTCACAGTGGCTGGCCTGGCATACACTGGGGATGTGTGAGAGCTCCTTAATACAGATGTATAGCTTAGCTATAAAGCATGTGGAGTGTAAATCTCCTATCCAAGACTACTTATCCCTAGGTCCTACCCTTATCCTACTTTAAAGACATAAATCGAAAATTAATATGTGGACATAGCAAATAAATGAAAGAATATGTAGTAAAAAGTAAAAGTTTCTGTCCTTCCCCGATTATCTATTCCCCCTAGGTAACAATTATTATCAGTTTCTTACAGAGGGTTAGATGTTCGGCGCTCACTGATTTCAGCACATACAGACAAATGTTTCTTGTGATTAAAGGGTAATTTACACACACACACACACACACACACACACACAGTATTCTGTGTCTTGCTTTGTTTCTGCAAAAGAATACCATATGCATGATTTATTTTTAAAATAACTTCTTAGTATTTAATTGTAAAGCTGTACCCTAAATTACTTAGCTAGTATGCTATTTATGGAAACTTCATTTCTTTTTTTTTTTAATTAGAAATTATAGGACCGCAGATGTACATCTTTTTTCACTTGTACAAATATATCTATAGAATAATTTCTGCTTTTTAAAAATTTTTATTAAGGGGGCTATAGAGAGTACAAGCTTCCTAGATGAAAGATAGTCTAAATTCTTCTTAAAACTGTGACCAAAGAGATTGATGAATCTCTTGTGAAACAAGAGATTGATGTACATGTCCAGAAGAGGAAAAAGCCAAGAGAGCAAATGATTCCAAAAGAGGGAACAAGATCTGTGAACTTTAAGAGACCAAGAGAAAACAGGCCCAGGGAAGCTTTGCTCCAGTTTAATTCTGCTCAAAATTCCTTTAAGTCATCTACAAGAAGCTCCATGCCTGACACCTCGGTGGGGCTCCAGCTCCTGGTGGAGAACGTCTCTATCTTCCTAGGTTGGCTAGAGGAGGCCCCAATAGGGGAAGACTTGAGCTCCCCCTGGAGGTTAGACCGCATAGGCTGAGTGAGAGAATACACATTACAGCAAATCGAAGCACATTTTTAAAAGAAAAATACACCAGTTACAAGAGCCGGTCACACGCGTGCCTCTTCCCCTGGTGTCTTGATTCATGTGCACACGTTTTTGCATAATTGCAGTGATGGCCTAGATTCAATTTTGTATTCTGCTTTTTTTCTCACTTAATATTACATAGTAAATGTTTTTCCATGTGGCTACATAATCTTTCTAATTACCATTTTAATGACTTCATAATACTCCTTCCAGTTCACATATTGTAATTTATTTAACCCCTCCCTATTGGTGGACATTTTAGATTGTTTCCAGACTTCTACTAATATAGAAAATGGTGCATAGCATATTTGCTGTTTTCCCTTTTTGGCTGAATTTTTTAGATTAATGAGTGAGTCAAAGGGTAGGGTTGTGATTCATAGCCCTTGATAAACTTGGTTCTGCTGATTCCATAAGCAGCAATGCCTCTGGCATGGTATCAAGATACTAATTTGGCTACTTTTTCTTTAACTTCTGTAAATGTAATAATGTAACCTGCCACTGCCTTTTACTTTCTACTAATTCTTCTCTACTTTCCACTCAGCCAACTCATTTAGCCTTTGGTTGATCACTTCTTCATGTAGAATCTTCTGTGAACCTAACATTTACTATTGCATGTATTATCATTATTGGTAAGTGTATTCATGGATTTGCTCTAGAATCATGTTTCCTTGGTAGCATTGCAATTCTTATAGAAAACAAAGAATGAGAATGAATCATGTTACTGAACCCCCTTTTTTTAATTTAAAAAAATTATTCTTTGCAAAACTCCAGTTATCAGATTTAAGGAAAATGTGGGTTGGAGAAAATCTGCTTACAGCCCAGCTCTGTGATGCATAATTGCTGAATAAAAAGAGAAGACTGGAGAGCTGGCCAAAGCCAACCATTGTTGGGTGAGTAGTTCAGCACTGCGATGGAGATGGCCACGAGGTCTTAGAACCAGACCGTCTGTGTTGAAATTTTAGTTCTGGTCTTTACATGCTGTGAAGACTTAAATGTTTATCTTTTATCTTTTTTTTTTTTTTTTTAATTTTCGCTTAGGTTCTTATTCAACTCTTTCAAAACACAGACAAAATATCACCTGTGTCTTTTACTTTTCCCAACCTCTTTAGGAAACAAAAAGTCTTCCCAACCCATTTGTGACACACCTGTCTTACAGCGCCCGGCACCTGATGCTATCTACTCTAGAATATGAGGCCACATATCCCTCCTCTGGGTATCTACAGCATCTTACTACCTGACACCTTTTAAGTACCTGGCAAATGTTTGTTGACTTTAATGACTTGAATTGAATGTTTAAGTAATTATGGCATGTCAACAGGAGGAAATACTATGCAGCAATTAAAAAGATAATTAAAAAGACTGTATAGTTTGATGGAAATTGTTTATGGTATATTTAATGTGAACATGCAAAGTACTGTCTGCATTATGATTATCATGGTCTAAAAATTCTCAGGCTAGGTGCTAAAGAGACAAAGAATAAGAAAAGATGATTATCTCAAAAGATGTATAGCTCATATTATACTGAAGGAGGCAGGCATGTGTGAGAGTTACTGTGGTGTGACGTCAATGCCGGTGGTGTGTGTGAAGTGCAGACAGAGGGCTCAATTTGTCTGGGGGACTGAAGTGAGACAGACATAACATTTAATGGGGGGTGGAGTGCAGGTTAACTAGAAGTTCAAAGACAAGATACCGGAGAAGGAATTTTCTTAAATGGGAGCATGAAAAGGCATTGCATTTTAGAGAAATTGCTAGATATTTCTGTGACGGTGGGGGGAAGAGGAGACAAGAGTCTAATGTTGAGTTATATTGCAGGTGCCCTGCCAAGAGGTTTGATCTTTAACATGTAGACAATGGGGAGTCCTCAAAGGTTCTTGAGCATTTTGTAAGACATGAGAGAGGAGACGATCTATGGTATGGGTGTGGGTAGGAATGGGGCAGTGGGGAGATGGTGGGCTTAGTCTTAGACATGTTGAGTTCTTGGTGCAGGTGGGCCTCATACAGAAGAAGGCTGGGATGTAGTTAAATGCTTCTAGATTCTTAGGAGATAATTTCTGGTAAAAACATATCCTTAAACAAAGTCTCAAATAATATCACTTTTTTTTTAAATCTCCATGAAGAACAGGAACCACGTTGCAAACGAAAGTGTTCTGGTAGCCTGACTTCAAATCTGGGCTCTCCTTCATCAGCTGAAGCTTAACTTTATTAAGCTTCAAATTCCTGATCTGCAAATTAGAACAATAACTCTTGTTTCATAGGGGTGAGTCTGAGAGGAGATAAAATAAGAAAAACATCTGCCGGAGGGCCCCAGTGAGTGTTCATCCCACCCCGCTGTCCCACCCACCCCTTTTGCTCCCCACAGATTATCTGAGCACAAGGGTAAAAGGGCTGACACAGACACCAGCACAGCTGTCTTTAAAACAAGCATCGAACAGATGTCTGTCCACCGATGGATGATCTCTCTCATGCTGGTCTAGTTTTTGGAGTCAAGCGTTAGTGAGACCCAGGGATCAGGTCTTCCCTTGAGCAGTAGCCCGTCTGTTTTCTCAATAAAGATTTCTCTTGGGATGAAATATGGACTTCCTCAATGTGAGCATCATTGGGGTTCAATCTGCATCAGCATTCCAATATGGTAGCTTCATTTCTCTTTCTTCTCTGATAAGAGAGTGAGGCCTTTGCTTTCTCTCAGGGATTGGAGTTGAGAACATGAAAAAAATATACATACAGGGGATGCCAAAAATGTCCACACATTTTAAGAGATGTTATCAATGTATTACTTATCAAAGTTAAATTAAATTATGGTAGTAATGTGTAGTATGATGTTTGCTCAAAAGATGGCGTTCATCGAAAGAATGCCAGGGTCACCATACAATACAGGCAGGACAGTCAAGGAAACGGCAGGAGCACAGTTGTTCGAGGACTTAAGACCATTTGGAAGTGGTATTTGAAATTCAAGAATGTTGTTTGAGTTTCCCCCATGTTCTCCTGACTTAACAACCCTTGATGTCTACGCTATGGGGGACCTTAAAGACGTGATGTATCATAGAAAACCAGCTACACTGCTGGTACTTAAGGAAGAAACTGAAATGGCATGTGCCATGATGTAAGTGGACACTTTGGTCAGCGCTGCTCAAGCAGTAGTTTGCCGTAATCTTAAGTGTCTGGACACTGATGGTCACCACTTTGAGCACGTCTACTAATTGCAGGAGTCAAACATGACCTGTATTCATCTTTTGTTATTGTATAGAGTGAACATTACAATTTTAATTCATTTTTTTCCCTTTCTTAAAATGTGTATACAGTTTTTGGAACCCTCTGTGACTTGTCCAAAACCACACAGAAAGTGAGTGAAGGCCCTAGGATTTAAAAGTGAATCATTTGAATCCAGAGCCCTTACTTATAACCAAGGTGACATTCTCTCTGCCACTTGCCACTCAGGGGTGGGAGAAGGAGAGACAGAGAGAACTGGAGAGAGAGATGCAAGGAGCATACGCGTGTGTGCGTTTTAATTGCTATTATACATGAATCATAAGTCACTCTTGTTTCTCCATCAAGGGAGGCACAAGGACAAGCAAACAGAATGGCATTTATCTATGATTAAAAAATTATGACCATTTATATGCAAATGAGCGCTGGTCCTATGTGTCTGGAAGACAGAAGAGGATTACTCAGAGCCATAATTTTGGGCGTTTCTTCTTTTCTGTGCATTCCCAGGCCAAGCACAGAGTTGCAGCAGCAGCTGCCAGAGTGATTAGGGGCCAGGGTGACGACCCTGGGTTGTTGGCTGTGACAGTCACAGCCGCATGCCTTTGCTCATGCTCTGTCCTTTGCCTGGTTTGCTCGTTAGCTGGAAACATTATCTGTGTCCCTAGTCAAATGACGTCTGCTCTGAGAAGCCTGCCACACTGCCAATTTGGTTTCAGTAGAGTTAGTCTCTGTGATGGCATAGATCACGTTCATTCATTCATTCATTCATTCACTCACTTATTCATTCAGCACATGCTCACAGAGCACCTTCTTGGTGCCAGGCATTGTCCTAGACACAGAAGATGAAGTTTGCACTTGATTCCAGGGCAAATGAACGAAATAAGGTCTCTATTCTCCCGTGGAGTTTACATTGATGGGAGGAGACAGGAAAATAAACAAGCAAAAAACACATGTGGAATATAATTTCAGGTAATGATATGGTCAGGGAGTAAGATAGAGCAGGTTGGTGGGTGGTTAGGGAAACCTTCTAAGGAGGGTTTTAGGAATAATGACCTCAGAGATGATAGGAGACAGGTCATGTGAACACCGTGGGTCAGAGACAGGCAATTCAATGGTAGCTTCTCTTAATATGTGTGCCACGTGAGGGAAGAAAGCACAATCAATAATATTGGAAATGATGATGCTGATGAGGTATTATCTATTACTCCTGAGCATCCACTGGGGTCTAGCCACCATTATGGAGATTTGTATTCATATTTTTCACAATAGCCTCACAAGGCAGGTATGGCTGTATCTGATTTGCATAAACAGCAAACCCTTAGAAAAATAAAATGACTTGTTCAAGGTCTCTCCTGCAGTCTCTTCCCTTCCCCAGCTGTTTTTCCTTGGTTTCATAGCATTTTGCCATCTTCTAATGAACTAGATGATCTACGTACTATTTTTTATTGAATGTTGGCTGCCTTCCCTCCTCAGCTGCACACACACACTAGAATATAGGCTCCATGCGGATAGTGATCTTTCTAAAGCCACCAAGCACAGTGTCTGGCACATAGTAGACCTCAATAAATATGTGTTGAATGAATGACTGAATTATTGATTATTGAGCACATAATTTTTGCCAAGCACTGTATTTTCTTTTCACTTCCATGTGCCCTGTGAAATACATTACTACTGCCACACCATTTTGCATATATTTAAAAAAAAAAGCTCAGAGAGTAGACGCATTGCATAAAGTCACAGAACTGGTCCAAAATGGGGTAAAAAGTTATATTCTATATACTCCATGGTGCCCAAGGAGGCTGGGGACAAGGGTGGCAGTTACAACCTGTGGTCAGCCGCAGAGTGATTCTGAGAGCCTTTAGGGACTCTAGAGGGAGGTGTCATCCCTTGATATGCCCATGTCCTCAGGACTGTGGTGTTGACTTGATGGGGAGAGACTTCTCCTCTCTTCATTCCCTGTAGCCAATTGCTGGATCTGAGTCTTAGAATGAGCCATGTCCCATCACCAGGGAGGAACCCCCTGACAACCCAGAGCTGTTTCTTGGACATTCCTTGTGATCCCTGGAAGCCTTGAGACATCTGTGCTTTCAGATGACCAATCACATGCCAAGGCCTCACAGAGGGACTTCTGGACCAGAAGATTCTGGAAGTCCTACAGACCCCGTAGAGAAATTTCCTTCTCTTCCTGATGCTTCTCTCTTCTGGGCAATCCCATCAGTCTCTGCGGCCACAGCTGGAGCCATCCCAGCTGGCAGCCGCCTCTAACACAGTCAGCATCGTTAGTTACGCAAGTGCTGATGTTCAGAGCCCTGCACGCAGGCTGCAGCCCTGCAGGGAGGGCAGTGTGGGCGGAGGCAGAGGTGGCAGAAGAGAGGGAACAGGAGGAACACTAGGACGGTGACCTCTAGGCTTCCCCTCTGCCTGCACCCACATGCCTTCCTTGCCTCATCCTCTCGCCTCCTGAGTTAGACATCTGTGAGTCACTGCCAACTCCTCTCAATTTCAGTTACACACTCCAGCGATCATTTAGCCCTGCTTCCCCATCTTTCTCACATGGCTTTTGCCCATCCCCTCCTCTCCAGCCTCTCAGCTACCTCCTGGGTCTTGGCTCACATCATCTTTTACTTGGAATCAGAAACACTCCCCTAAATGTCCTCCTGGCCTCCATATATGTGCCACACCAGTCACAGAAGGAGTGTCTGGGACATGTCCTCTGCTAAAACTGTCAATGGCTCCTTACTGTTCTGAGAGTAACATCCACACTTTTTCCCCTGGATGACAAGGCCCCGTGTGATCTGGCTTGTGCTGACTTCTCTAGCCTCACCTCCCTGGTGCCTCCGGGGCCTCTGGTCTCCGGTAAGAGTGAGTTCCAATGAAGCCTACAGCGTATCCAGCCTCTTCTGTCATTTCCTGATGCTTCTGCTTCATCTGAAACACTCATCCCCTCTTTCTGGTTGGCTAATACTTATCATCATTCAATATCCACATTATGGGTCAACTCCTCTATTGAACCATCTGCTTCTCTCAATGCCTAAAAGGTATTACACCTATAGGTCCTTGTCCTGTTCTCGGAATGCAGGAGGCTAACTGGTTTCAATAAAACTCCAATTCCTGGAGTGGAGAACTAAGCTAGAAGCTCATGCATGGCCTGGAAGAATTTTGTTCCCCCTAAGAATACCTTTAAGAAACCAAGAACTGCTTTGTCTCAGAAAAGAAAACCCTCTCCTTGTCCTAGTGCACACACAGTGGAATGCTGCTCCTGTGACCTTGTGGGCTAGGAGTAATCAGAAGGACACAGTTACTCCTGCCCACAGCCTTCTTGGAATTTCTTGTTCAGGTTTGCAAGGGAGAAAGGCATGGGTGTCTGGGCCCCGGCTCCACCAGTGCATAGCAGGTAGGTCTTCGTGGGCACTTTCCTTCTTGGGGATCCACCCTCATTTACATGTCATTTACATGCAGGCCCTCCCCCCTCGCAAGACCTCGCCTGTTCGTGCTCATCCTTAGGAGCCGGCCTCTTTCTTTTCCCTGCAGAAGGCATCTGGCAGCCTGGCACTCTCATTTCAGCCCACGAAACCGAGATGCGGCGGAAGCAGGTCCTCTTACCTGCTGGGAATTTGCTGCCGGGGAGACAGGGGCTTGCTGATGCTGTGTGGTTTTCTAGAACCCACCTTCTTTCATATGAATTTATTATCTGTTTTCACACCACCTCTGACACCACACCAACCATTCTCCAACTCTTCGGACACCAGGTGTCCTGCAATTACTGTGATTCTGACAGGAACTGTGAAGAGTTCGCACTGGCACCACAGGGTGAGGGCTCAGTCCCACGGATGGTCCCCACTCCAGATTCCAGTCACGTGTCTAAGTCAGCCATAATTCTGACCAACCAGCTGTCAGGAATGGGGTTCCTACAACCTCCTCCCTGGGTTCAGTCATTTGCGAGAACAGCTCATAGAACTTACAAGGACAGTTTACTTACTATTACCAGTTTTTAGAGGCCACCACTCAGGGACAGTGCCATGGAAGCGATGCCTAGGGCACGGCACTGGGGGAGGGGCACGGAGCGGCCATGCTCTCTCTGGGGGCACCTTCCTAGCACTTCAATTCATCCATCACACCAGAGGCTCTCAAACCCCATGGTTTATGAGTGTTCATGGAGGTTCTATTACATTGATATAATTGCCTCCATCATTGGACACTGGCAATGAACTCAATTCTCTTCATCCCCAGAGAACGGGGATTGAGGTTGAAAGTCTCAACAATCCATTAATCCTGGCTTGGTCTTCTGGGGACAGTTTCCTTCCTGCAGCTATCAAGAGACTCCTCCCTGGCGCCTCCCAGTCACCTGCCATGTCATTAACATACAAAAATATACTGTTATCACGTGGGAGATTCCAAGGGCCTTGGAAGCTCTTGTGTCAGGAACCAGGAACTAAAACCAGATTTCACAACAGAAGATGAGCCTTATACCCCTCTCACTAGGAAAGTCCAAGAGTTTTAGGAGCTCTGTGACAGGTACCAGGATGAAGACAAAACGTGCATTTCTTACTTCATCACAACATCATGGATGTGGACACACCCCTGAGCTCAGTAATTCAGCCTCCTTCCCCACAGGGCTGGGGTGGTATCGTTCTATTTTCCTCCCTCCACATAGGAAACTGGATTCTGAACCGGGAGAAGGCAGGTGTCTCGTGGCCCTGCTCCAGTGGGTGCCTAGACATCTAGAGGCTTCTCTGGGGGGCGGGGGAGGGGGAACAGCCCAGGCCTGTGTCTGGAGCTCTGTAGAGCAGCAAAAACTGGGCCTTCCCCTGGACATCAGGTCTCCCCTGGGCTCACTGACAGAACCTAGAGAGAAGAGAAGGGATTTTCCTAAGACACGCAGTGCGTTAGGGGGAAGCAGGCCAACTGGGGAGGAAAGCTCGGGGCCTGGGGAGGGCTGCTGGCCGGGGGTGAGGGTGTAACTTAGGACAGGAGCAGAACTGGAGTGCATGGAAGAGGAGAGACAACCTGGGCACCTACCAAGTGAGGTGTCACAGAAGGGGCACAGCTCACCTGCATCAGGATCTAACCCTGGTACAGCATCCCCTGCCCACCTGGAGTAGACACTGGGCCGTGAAGGCCCTGACTCATCTACTTTCCAAAACAATCTTTTGAAGTGGGAAGAGGTGCAGCTAGAACTTGACCTTGGGGCTCTCTGACCCCTTCGTGAGAACTTGACTGCATTGCCCTCTCTTTGGGTTGCAGGCATTTAAACCTGAGTATTTAAGGTTTCACAAACTCAGTGATTTCCTTTTATGCTTGTTTGTTTTTTGCTTTGTGTGATAAATGCTACAAACACCAGTTCTCCTAATAGGAAGAAATCTGCTTTCATTCTATTAATGGCATCACTAACCACTTATTGATTTTGAAAAGGGAAATTAGAAAAAATAGATATTGCAAATTATTGCTATGAAGTCCCAATGCAGGGTTGATAGACTCACTCCTGTCGGGGTGAGAGAGAGTGAAAATGTGAGACAGACACAGTGTTTGCAATGGAAGGATCACAAGGGACAGCCACAGCAAATGAAGGCTCACCCTTGAAGCCTTTAAGCAGCCTCTTTCTGATGTACCTAGATGAAGGGGGATGAGACAGTAGAAAGAGCAAAGATTGAAATCCTCAGTCTTTTGCTGACTCCATGTGTGACTTCGGGCAATTGCTCCTGTGATCCTATGAATTCCCCTGGACTACGTGACTAACCGTCCAGAGCCCACGGGTCTTCCTGAAGGCAGGCTCGTCAAACGCAGCGCAGTGACTGGTGAGTACGCACGGTGAGCACTTAACACCTATTGGCCTATCGGATGCTATTATTCAGCCTTAAAAAGGAAGGAAATTCTGACACAAGCTACAACACAGGTGGACATTATGCGAAGCGAAATAAGCCAGTTCCAAGAATAGAAATGCTGTTTGATCCCACGTACATGGGATACCTGAGAGAGGTCAGACTTATGGAAACGGGCAGTGGTGGTTGCCAGGGCTGGAGGGAGATGGGAACGAGGAGTCAGTTGTCTGATGGGTATGGGGTTTCAGTTTTGCAAGATGAAAAAGTTCTGGGGATTGTACAACAATGTGAATAATATTTAACATTATTACTGAACTGCACACCTTAAAATGGTTAAGATGGTAAATTTTAGGTTACGTGTATTTTACCCCATTTTTTTTTTAAAGTAAAGTTGATTGCACTAAATATTTTAGAGAAAAAAAATGAGCTCGATCAGCTCTCTCACTTGTCCCCGACTACCATGGAGGAGGTGAGGGCACGTAGGATGGTCCCCCCGCCCCGTTGGAGAAACGAGGGGCTTTCTGTTCCCATCAGCCTTTGCATAGGACGGTGGACTGTGCTTTCAGTCTGACACAATATGGTAATTGCTCCACGCAGCTGGGGGGCTCTCCCAGGGGCTGAGCCGCGGTGTTATTTGGGGATCTGTCATGTCCTATAGCCCTGCACCGGGGCCACACAAGCGTCCTCTCCTGCTTAAGTTATTTATATAGGTGGCTGAAAACACTTTGCTTGTACAAACTAGAAACTATTAGATTAGGCCAGCGGAGACAGCCAGAGGCAATCTCTTAACAAAGTGAGTGGGATTCAAAGTAGGCATGGAGAGCAAATATTATTTCACTGGGAGTCGATTAGCGGGGGCTCTGCGGTGAGCAGGAACTGCTTTGTTAACTCAGCGGGGGGAGGCGAGCCCCGCCAGGTAGGCACCAGCTGCGTTTGTCAGGTCGCAGCGTGGGATGAAACGGCAATTCTGAGGGTAGGTGGCTGCGTCAGGCACCCCTCCACACACACTCCCCCCTTTTCTTTATTTAAAGTACATGATGGAGCTTAGCAGCTGAGAAGCCTCAGTTTGCTCTAAAATTTCTCATCTTAATTCAAGCAAACACTCTATAAATCCAATGTATTGGAAAGCAAATATTGAGGCTGAGTTAGAAGGTCCATTAGATGAAGTGCTTAAGTTCTAGGGCCTGAGCGTGTGAGAGGGGTGGGCAGGGAAGCCTAAAAAGGGGGTGCTGAGCAGGAGTGAGAGCTCAGAATGTGGGTGCTGGGGACATGGAATCTGAGCAAGGTGGGACTCCGGGAGGAGTTGGGAGCAGAAGTGGCAGGAAGGAGAGAATTTGGGGCTCGCAGGGGGTAGGGAAGTTTGGGAAAGGCTGGATCAGAAGGAGACTCTGGGAGCTTCTGGTGGAAAGAGAATTGGAAAAGAGGCTTCCGATGACAGTTGATAACGGGGAACAGAAAAGGAGGGTCTACCAGAGAATGGAGGGGGTCGGAAGGGGCTCAGCGATTTGCAAACATGTGCTACATGGTGACTGCATGAGCTAATTCCAAGAGGAGTGAAGGTCAGGGGTAGGCGAAGGAGTTTGAATGATGGTTTATGTTGTCATTTGCACTGTTTTGCAATAGGGCTGCTGGGGTGTTTGTGAAAAGTTCCAAACTTGCCTTTGGATTTTCTCAAAGACCCTGAGCCCCAGAGCGACCAGAGAGCTGGTACCCAGGAGCTCCCGGAGGTGGGGTTTTCCAGGGACATCCACAGGAGGGGCTCCCACACACAGAGGTTAAGGGCACCCTGGTTAAGGGCATGGCTTCCACAGTCAGGAAGACGTGGATTTAAATCCCATCTTGATCATGTGCTAGCTGGGTGACCCTGGAGGAGTCACTTACCCTCTTTGAGTCTGTTTACTGATCTGTAGAATGAAGATAATTTTATTTCCTTGGAGATAATTATAATACCTCCTTCATGTGGAGACAAAAGTGTGGTAATGCAGGTATGCTTAGCATAGCGATGAGAACAAAGACGGCCATCAATTAGACTTAGCTTTTTAAAAAATGATGTTATGAGAATAATTCTTAAAAACCACTTCTCCAAAACACCTCAAAGATCCTCCATACCTGTGAGCAAATGTCTTAAAGGAACATGAGGACTGTCTCCAGACTGACTGAGCTGGAACTGGCCTCCATGTTTCCTTCTTTTCTATAGCAACTCTGGTACTATTTGACCCTGGATTCTCCCTAGGTATCTGCTGTTCCATGTTCTCCACAAAGTTTTTACAGAGAGGGAAGTATGTCAGCAATTTTGATTTTTCTACTGAAAGTTAAAGATCAGTTAAAGCAATGCTTTGAATCTTCCCTTCCAACTTGAAGGTTTTAGGAAGATATTGGAACTGTGTTAGATCATCAGTACAAGAGAAGGAGAAACACGGTTAATAATGGTAATAACCACTGTTTACTCATCTCTTTTTCCTGTGCCAGGCTCAGAACTAACTCTTTAATAAGACTTTCCATGATTGTCACAGCCCTCATGACAGGAACTATTTTTATCAACATGAGCCCCATAGAAAGTCATACTTTGCTCAGGACTGTACATCTGCTATGTGGCAGGGCTGGGGCTTGAACAAGTTCGACCAAATATCAGGCCATGTTTGAAAGTGAAGACTGCCATCCCCAAACTAGGCTGCACCATGGGAGCCAAATGGGGGACAAATCACAAAAGCCTTTATTCCCACATGGCAGCCTTGGTTATTAGGGGAAGATGATACTTAATCTCCTAGGATAAGGGAAAGGTAGATTTGATTTTTTGCCCAGAATGAAGTTGTCCCAATTGTTACTGAAATACAGTGCTTTGGACTCTTAATCAATGATGTTAGCAGTTTTCAGTGTTTAATTTAATTAGTACAAGGGACCCTGCTGGTAGAAATATTGGATAATTAGTGTTTTATGTAAGGGCTTATGAAGTATCCTGTAAAAAGCTCGAATAGTCACAGATTCTCAGCAGAACTTTTATCGAAGTACAATATTTAAGTGGATAAGTCCCTGCTTAGAAGCTGGTCAGATAAAACATTAGTTGGGGCATCGCAATTCCCAATTCCTATTGCATTTCTCAGAACATAAAGGATGAGAGTCATATCTGGTTCTGCCAGAAAAATACTGCTGGGGTGACCTTGGACACACAGAGATATTCTCAGAAGTAACGCTTCAATTACAGTGAAGATCCAAGGGCCATGTACTTGGATTCTTGCTCCTGAGGGAAGAGAGAGAGAGCCCCATTTTTCTAAGTCTTAAAGAACTAAATGGGAAAAAAAATTGGATGGAATAAGGATTTCAGGTAAAGCCTGCTAAGCATACGAACTGTATTAGCAACAACAACTGAAAGGTTCTGGGTAACTTCTAATGTGTGCATGAGTCGGGAGGACTGTACTTACTGATTAACTGAATATATTCTATGTCTAAAGGAAAACGGCTTGAGTTGTTCTGGTGACAAGTTGTTCTAATGACAAGGCATTACAGGGGATGTCAAAGCAGGCACTTCAAACATCTCCTTGTCCCATGTTTCAGTGACCACACACAATTCCCAAGCAGATGGGTAAAGCCGGATTATAATAGTTGCAGGTAAAGTTTCTGTCTGTACAACCACCTGGGAAAACATGTACCACCTTAGACCTCAGTGCACATAATGGAAGTGACCTAAAACTGGGCCATCCAAGCCAAATGAGCTTCATTTCTCAGAGATAGGAAACTAGGAGAAAAAAAAATTATATCTATGTAGGCTGATAAAACATCTCCCTCCTTGCCCTGTTGGTTTTAAGAGTTCAGAGAGCCCAAGCCTTGCCTTTTGCCACCATAGAGGCTGCCACGAGGAATACTGTACCAAGAATTTACAACTCTAATCTTCCTTTACAATCTATGCTATAGCTGTACACTTGGGTTGGTTAATGCTAGGGCTCCCTCTGTCAGAAAACTGAGTCCTTGGAGATCAGAATTTTAAGGTTTTCAACTTTAATGTCCACTGGCATCTAAAACCCATATGTTACAAACTGAACTCTACTCCTTTGCTTGAAGTTGCTTTTCTTCCTAAATTTTCATAGTTGGTGACTTAGTGACTGCACTAGCTCCTCAACAGCAGAACCAGAAATCAGTGGGTTATTCTTCACTCCTTCTTTTCTTTATTTATTGCTCATACAGTTTTAGCAGTAAAGCCTGAGGGGTTTGTTTCATACTTTTCTTGTCTGTACTGTTCTTGTCCATCAATAATATCACTGATCATTAAAAGTCTTCATCAGCTCTTGCCTAGACTATAAAATGGTTTCAAAGCCAGATGGGACACTAGTCTTGCCTCCTCACTGCTATCTGCCCTCTTCACACTCAGAGGAGTCAGCCATCTGAAACACAAATATGACCTTGCCATTGACATTTCACCTCTGCAATGACCCTTCATGACTCATGAGATAAAGTCCAAACACCTGAGCACAGCATCAATGACCCTTCCTGACCTGCCAATGCTGAAACTTCCAACCTTGTCTCTTAACAGCTTCCCACCTCAAACTGATGCCCCACCTTCATGTTATTAATTAAATATACATGTCTTTTCAATTTTTGTTACTGTGCTTCTTCTCCATTTTTTTTCTTTTCCTTCCTTCTTTTCTTCCTCTTCCGGTAATAACTTTCCCACCTCTACTCACATGGCCTCCAAATCTCATCAACCCTTCTGCAAACCAAACCCAGATGGATGTCCCCATGAATGCTTTTGTAGACACTATAAATAAATATTCCTATTTCTTCACCTACAAAGTAATCTTTTATCCATCTGATTAATGTGATTGTATTTCCTTATAGGCTGAGCTCAGTGTAGGCAGAAACCATACTTTCTGTTTTTAATCATGAACACCTAGGACAGAACTAAGCAATTAGCAGATACACACCATATGTTTGTTTCACACATACATTAATGAATATTACTGAATAATTTGTCCAAGGCCAAAAAAAGAACTGAAACTTAACCCCTGTCTTCTTATTTTAAATTGGATTATTTCCAGCATACCTTATTCTCTTGTTTAAATATCAAGCTCTGCCCCGATTTTTGCCTTTAGAATTTTACCCTGTGTGTGCATTTCCCTCAGCCTACTGATGAACATGAAATAAAGGCACTTTTAATCATACACACACACACACACACACACACACACACACATACACCCTTTCACAGACAACTGAAGAAGTTTACCACTGATAGAACAGATATAGTGGAATAGATAAAAAATTCACTTCAGGAAAAAAATTCTAGAAGACTGTCTTTGAAGGAAGATGTAATAGTGAACAAATATAATGATGAATATGTATGTAAATATAAACAGGGATTATCTTCATATAATAATAATAAAATGATGTTTAAATTGTGGGCTTAAAAGAGCAAGGTTTAAATAGTGGATAAGAGCAGTATTTAACTTGAGAAGTAATGGCTGAACTATAAAAGTTCTAAGATCCTTTAGTTATAAGAATTTAAAGTATTAGTTATCTTTTAATATTTATACAGTTAAATATATACTAGAAGTCCAAGGGCAACCATTAAAACCCTGGAAATAAAGTATATTAAGTCTAAACCAGTAGAGAAAAACATAAAAGAAACAAAGAAACACATGATAAAAGAAAAATTTTTAGTGAATTTGAAAATTCACAAATTCCAGAACTCAAGAATTCTTCTCTAAAATATGTACCTTAAAAATAACCTTATATATGTTCTTGAAACATGAAAAATGTTTGAGAATTTTCATAGATCTTTTGGGGTCATGGACCCAATTTTAGTGTGTATGTTGAGGAATTTCCCCCATACCACCAAGCAATTCTTGGGACATCTGCTGGGTATCCTAGAATTCAACTCAATTCTGATACTACTTTCTACCCTAAATAGCATCAGATTCCACAGATTAAGGATTCATCCTGCAAGTCTGCCCTACACCCTTGACCCTGAACTTTAGATGCCAGTAACAATCCCAGGTTGTCAGCTAGGCTTCTGATTGACCAGCTATAGACTGGAGTTTCCCAGGACCCCCTCCTTGGGTTTTATTAATTTGCAAAAGCAGCTCACGGAACTCAGAGAAACATTTTACTTACTAGATAATCAGTTTATTATAAAAAGATTTAATTAAGGAACAGCTAGATGGAAGAGATGCACAGGCAATGTATGTGGGAAAAGGCATGAAGCATCCATGACTTCTTCAGGTTAAGCCACTCTTCCAGGATCTCCACGTGTTCACCAACTTGGAATCTCTTTGAACCCTGGTCTTATAGAGGCTTCATTACTTAGACATGATTGGTTAAATCAGTGACCACTGACAGCTGGTTCAAGTTCTAGCCCCTCTCCTATCTGGATGGTTTGGGGGAGTGGGTTGTGGCGCAGTGGGATTGAAAATTCCAATCCTCAGCAATACGGTATGAAGTCTC
>PVJL010010060.1:0-52197 GCA_004026885.1 Lyroderma lyra | reverse complement strand
AGGGGAGAAAGGGGAGGGGGTGGGAGAGGAGGGGGGGAAGCTAAATATAAGGTGATGGAAAGAGAAGTCACATTAGGTGGTGAAATTATTATACAACAAGTTGACAATGCACTGTAGAACTGTAAGCCTGAAACCTATGTAATCCTTGCTAACAGATGTCACCCCAATAAGTCTAACAATAAAAATGAATTAAAAAAAAGATTATCTCTCTCCTGATATATGTTTGTATGAGTTAGTTTATTTAAGATTTCACATATAAGTGAGATCATATAGTATTTACCCCTGTCTGTTCGACTTATTTCACTTAGCATAATGCCTTCGAGATCCATCCATGTTGTTGCAAATGGCAGGCTTTACCTTCTTTATTATAGCTGTGAAATATTCCATTGGATGTATATACCACATTTTGTTTATCTACTCATCTGTCAATGGACACTTAGGCTATTTCCATGTCTTGGCTGTTATAAACAATGCTGCAATGAAGGGGCTAGTTAATTCTTGTTGTGGGTAGTCTCTCATGCATTGTAGAATGTCTAGCAGTATGCTTGGTCTCTATCCTGCTATTTTCTAGTAGCATTGCCCCAATTATGACCAACAAAAATGTATATAGATATTGTTAAAATCCCTGAGGAGCAAAATCAGTCTAGGTAATAACCATTCCTCTGAAGTCCAGCAAAATATGGCTAGGAACAGGACTAGTCATCAAGCAAAGAGTATATTTGCAATGGCTTGACTGCCAAAAACCTCTAGGCTTAAAAGATTGATAGTCAGATTCTCAAATTTTAGGCTCCAGGTGACTTTGAGGCATAGCATCCATATATGCCTCTTTTCTTAAAAAAATATCCTTATTTATTATCACTTTATTCCTCTGGTTATAGTGATTTACTAAATATATTTTTTAATGTTTTATTTCTTTTATATGTCAAGTGCTCTTAATTTAACACAATCATGAATCAGAAACATGATCCTTTGACAAATCAGAAGCCCTGATTCTTGATTGGAGTTAAGTCATCTTAGGTTTCAAGTTTCTTTGCAAGTCTCAATGTTTTTTAACCTTAGTTCAGGTATAAAGAATCATTTTGGGGAGAAAGCACTTTTTTAGGACCCCTATAAGGACATCATATAGGATGTGGTGAGAGCTCACTGGACCTTTTAATTGAGCTCTTTTATTCTTTCCCCTCTAAATTTTTTATTTTTCTTAATAATTATTGCATTGTTCAATTATAGTTGACATAGAATATTATAGTAGTTTTAGGTGTACAAGATAGTTGTTAGACATTTACATAACTTACAATGTGATCACCCCAATAAATCTAGCACTTATGTAACAACATACATAGTACAATATTATTGACTATATTCCTTAGGCTATAGTTTACATCCCCATGGATAATTTGTAACTACCAATTTGTACTTCTTAATCTCTTTTTACCCAGCCCCTAATCCCCATCTCAGCTGGACACCGTCAATATGTTCTCTGTATCTATGAGCTTGTTTCTGTTTGGTTTGTTGGTTTGTTTGTTGTTTTTAGATTCCACATGTAAGTAAAATCATACAGCATTTATCTATCTCTGTCTGACTTACTCAACTTAGCACAATACCTTGTAGGTCCATCCATGTTGTTGCAGATGGCAATGTTTCATTTTTTATTGCTGAATAATCAATATTACATTGCATATAATATGTACTCACTTTGTTTTATCCATTCATCAATTGATGGACACACAGATTGCCTCCATATTTGGGTATTGTAAATCATGTTGCAATGAACACATGTCCCCTCAAAATAGTGTTTTGAATTGTTTCAAATAAATACCCAGAAGTGGGATATATAATAAATTATATAAATGTCTTATCACTACACTGCACACCTGAAACTAATATAAAATAATATTGAATGTCAACTATAATTTTAAAAGTAGTCACAGGGATATAAAATACAGCATTGAGAAGACAGTCAGTAACATTGTAATAACTATGTACATTTCCAGATGGGTAATAGACTTATTGGGGTTATTACTTTGTGAGGTATATTAATGTCAAATCACTATGTTGTTTTGTACACCCCAAAGTAAAAACATAAAGTTTGTTTTGTCTGGTATAGTATTGCTAGCAGGGCTTTTTATTTTCCATTTTCATGAAATATCCTTTTCCATCATTTTACTTTCAGTCTCTGTGTGTCTTTCTGCAGTGAGTTTCTTGAAGACAGCATATATAAGGGTGTTGTTTTCTTATCCATTAAGCCACACTATCTTTTGATTACAGCATTTAATCCATTTACATTTAAAATAATTATTGATAAATATGTAGTTATTGTCAGTTTATTATTCATTTCTTTCTTTCTTCTTCTTCTTCTTCTTCTTCTTCTTCTTCTTCTTCTTCTTCTTCTTCTTCTTCTTCTTCTTCTTCTATTTCTTCTTCTTCTTCTACTTCTTCTTCTCTTCTTTCTTCTTCTTTCTTCTTCTTCAAGCATTCCTTCTAGCATTTCTTGTAATCCTGACTTGGTGGTGATGAACTCCTTTATTTATTCTTGTCTTGAAATCTCTTTATGTGTCCTTCAAGTCTAAATGATAGCTTGGCTGGGTAGAGTAATCTTGTTTGTAAGCCCTTGCTTTTCATCATGGTGAATATTTTCTGCCAATCCCTTCTGGCCTGTAAAGTTTCTGGTGAGAAATCAGCTAACAGTTTTATGGGAGCTCCCCTGTGGGTAACTTACTGCCTTTCTCTTGATGTTTCTATGATTCTCTCTTTGTCTTTAACTTTTGTCATTTTAATTATGACCTGTCTTGGTGTGGGTCTCTTTGAATTCATCTTGTTTGGAACTCTCTGTGCTTTCTGGGCTTGTATATCTATTTCCTTTGCCAGGTTAGGAAATTTTTCCACTATTATTTCTCCAAATAGGTTCTCAATCCCTTGCTTTCTCTCTTCTTCTGATATCCTAATGATTCGAATGTTGATATGTATGATGTAGTCCCAGAGGACTCTCAAAATATCCTTACTTAAAATTTTTTTTTCTGTTCTGATTGGGTATTTTCTGCTACCTCATCTTCCAAATTTCTTGTTTGAAACTTTGCTTCATCTAATCTACTGTTGATTCCTTTTAGTGTATTCTTCATTTCAATTTTTGTAGTCTTTATTTCTGTTTTTTAATGCTTTATATCTCTATTTTTATGTTTTGTATCTCTTTATTGATGTTCTCATTGAGATAATTGAGCATCTTTATAACCAGTTTTTTGAAGTCTGTATCTGGTAGATTGCTTGTCTCTATTTAGTTTAGTTGTTTTCCTGGAGCTTTTTTCTGATCTTTTACTTGGGATATGTATCTTTGTCTCCCTAATTTTGGCTGCCTCTCCGCATTTGTTTCTATGTATTAGGTAGGGCTGCTATGTCTCCTGGTCTTAGTAGGGTGGCCTTATGCAGTAGGTGCCTATGGGGCCCAATAGCACAATCTCCCTGGTCACCTAAGCCAAATACTCCAGGTGTGTCTGTTGGTGAGTTGTGTGTGCCTTCCTGTTTTAGCTGAGCCTTGGTTGCTGTTTCCTTGCCAATAGTGGGGATTGACCCTCAGGCTGATTTGTTGTGAAGACTGGCCATGACTACAGTGGAGGAGCTATAGTGCAGGGGCTCAATCCACATAGCAGGGTTCATATTCCCAGGAACCTAGTGCCTGCTCAGTCTGCCCTTTGGGTGTGTTGTTTGTGGAGGTGGTCTGGTGGTGCTTAGGCACCGTCTGAAGCTTGTCACCAGGCATGTTGTACCAGCCCCAGAGCCTCCTCGAGGGTCCCTGTTATCAGCTAAGTTTAGCCGCAGGCTGTGCCTTGCCCAGGGGCAACCTGGCATGAGTCACAAAGCAATCCGTAGATGGTAGCTGCCCACACTAAGCTCAGAGGTGCCTTGAGAGGCCAACCTGTGAACTGAGGCTAGCTGTCACTAGTTCCATGCTTGGGGCTGCTCAGAAAGAGGTATGAAGCATGCCGAGACCAGAAGCTCTTTATTCGGGGTTTGTGAGCCCTTGAGAGGTTTTAGGAAAATGTACAGCATGAGCCAAGATAGGCTATTTGTATAGAAAAACCACTGGAAGAGGCTTGGGTGGACCTCTGCAAGTTGGGTGGGACAGCATCTCAGGGAATCACTAGGTCAGGGAAAACAAACTACGTGTACCTTAGCCAGCTTAATGGAGACTCAGATAAGGTGGCTACTTAGTCTGCATGTTGGGTGGGGGGAGGGCTCAATAAAGGAACAATGGCTTCTGCCAGTACTTCTTTCTGAGAGAAGGCTGCCTCTTCAGCCCTTGACCTAAAGCTAGACAATTCAGTTACTCCCCCTATGTCCCTGGTGCCTTTTGAGCTGCTGCTTTATTGCTGGAGCTCAGAAACAACTGAGTCCATCAGCAAAGAAGTACCATGTGCAGGCCCTTTGAAAGGAATGCCTGGGACTCTAGCCACCCTTTGTCTCACTCAGCCATAATGTCCACTGGTTTCCACAGTCAGAAATTTTATTATAAAGATTTCTCTCCTCAGCACTGGAATCTGGGCTGCAGAAGCCCATTGTGGGGTTGGGAACCCTTGCTCTTTCAGGGGACTTCTACAGTTGAAATATCCCTCCCAATTTTTAACTACCATATTCAGATGTGGAACCAGCTCATTCTATGTCTCTACCCCTCCTACCAGTCTCAAGGTGGCTTCTTTTTTATGTCCTTAATTGTAGGATTTCTGTTTAGCTAAACATCAGGTGACTCTCAATGATGGTTGTTCTATAGTTTAGTTGTAATTTCAATGTGGTCATGAGAGGAGGCAAACACAGCATTTGCCTACTCTGCCATCTTGTCTAAAAATCCTTGATTTTCTTCTATGTCTTGCTTATCACAATGTCCAAGCCAGCACATCTACCCTCTTTTGAAATGCTCAGTCTTTTTTTCATTTAGATAGATTATATCACCTCTGTCCTTCATTCAGTTTTTTCACTGGACATATATTTATTTTGTGTGGCACTAGAATAAATACTATTGGTAAAATAGTAAAAAAGACAAATAGTAAAAACGACAAACTTATTCCCTAACTTTAATAAAACTTTTGTGCTAGTGGTATAATCAAGAGAAATCAATAAACTCATAAATACTATAATCACAAAATGAGATAAGTACTTGAAAGAAACAAATAGGGATATTAGATAGAGAATAACAGAAGAGGCTGGTAGAAAGACCATTCAGAAAAGGTGATAATTGAGCTGAGATCTAAAGTATGAGAAGGACCAGTCAAAGAAAGAATGGAGAAAAGAGAATTCCAAGAAAAGAGACTAACATGTTTTAGGGCCCTGAGTTGACTTTTTACACTAGATTGAAAATCCTTCTTTCCTCCCTTCATCTAGGCTTTTTGTAATATAACTTTAGCTTCTCCCACCAAGAGGTAAAGTCTATTTTAAACCTGTCATTGCCAGGGTTTCCAGGCAGGGCAGGTTTCGGCGGTGGTACACCCAATTGAAAAAACACACATGGAGCTGACATGGGGGACCATAAACACACCAGCAAGCAAGCTACTTCATTGCGCACCTGGGACTATATATACGTATTCAAACAAAAGTGGCATCTTGCTGCATCTTCCCAGTAGCAATTGTTTAGGTTTTCAAGGTTACATAAGGCGGTACATGTGCAGCAACTGCCAGCCCCAGGAATTCCTCAACCCCAGGCGTGGACTGATTATACCAAAGTCAAGCCTGGGCGGCAGGCCTGGCTTTAACCCTTTGCAGTGGGCTTAGCTTTAACCTTCTGGGGACTGACACTCCACCCCTACAGGGTCGCCACATGGGACTTTGTCCATAATGCATATCCTTGAGACCACAGCCCACAGCAGTCATATAGGGAACAGCTAAAGATTACCAGACTTCTAGCAATAATTGCTAGGATCATTAGGATCCACTGCCAGGTGGATCCTAAGGAATTCCACCAAGAGGTTAATGGGTCTTCTGTGGAGGAGGCAATGGCTTGTACCTCTGTGTTCATCTCAGCCAGGGCTGTCTGAATGTGCTCAGTATAATCTGGGATATATACACAACATTCCACATGTAAAATAGCACATGTGACACCTTGGGAGGCTGTCAATAGATCTAAGGCCATCCGATTTTGCAGCACAACTTTACGGATTTGGGCTGTTTCATCTAATAACAGGATTAAGGCCTGTTTAGTAGCATTCAGGGCTTGAGCTGTGTACACTGCTAAAGCTTCCACTTGTAATTCTACATCTATGACAGCAGCTCCAGGCAGGGCCAGAGCAAAAGGGTAGAACCACCAGGTGGCTCTACATTGGTGATGCCAGCAGTGATACACAGCATCCCAATTAGTAGGCAATTGAGGGAGGGTCGTCAGTACTCGACCAGCAATGTAAGGGCGACCCCATGTACATCAGCCAGTCCAATTTGCAGACAAATATGGCCATCCATAGTGTCCACAAACCCAGAGGTATCCAGCTGGAAGGATATCTGTGGGATGAATGTCAGCATATCTGGCCCCATTCCACCAAGTGCGAGGGGTCAGCACATGGTTAATATTTTGACACAAGTGCGGGGGCACCCAACCAGCGATACGATTAGCAGCTGAGTAATGTTCTATACATAACGGGACTTGTTCCCATAGTTCCACGTGTTCCCCCACCACCCAACCCCACCCATTAGTCATTGCATAACCAAACAGAGGGGGTTGGTTATTATGGTCCTTGGGGAGCAAGTTGTCCATTGCCCGGTGACGTTGGTCCCATTCAGATGTGCTGTTCCATGTACGTAACCACATCCAGTTGTTTAGGGAAGCTGGGTGGATCCGCCACGGAAGCTCCTCAGCTGCCTCCACTGGTATTTCCATGCAGATCCAGCAGTGGGAAACTGTGCACCTGAACAAACGTATGTGCCCAGGACAGGATAGTATTGCCTGCCATTAGCCCGACCAGACAACTCCCAAGAATTTGACAGACAACCCAGGCCCTTGGACCTTGTCTTCGTTGATGGCCCACCCCCAGGTTTCCAGGGCTTCTCGTGCCCTGGTGGCCGCAGTCTCATGCTCTGCAAGAGAATCAGAGGTTAGCATTATGTCATCCATGTAATGGATTAGATGCACCCCTGTTGGCTTCCGCCAGGCGGCCAAGTCCTGAGCCACCAGTCCGTGGCACAGGGTGAGACTGTGCAGATATCCCTGGGGAAGCACCAGGAAAGTCCATTGTTGTCCTTCCCACGTGAAGGCGAACTGCTCTTGACTCTCCGGCACTATATCTATGGAGAAAAAGGCATTTGCCAAATCCACAACATAGTGATACTGTCCCAGTTCATGTGTGAGTTTGTCCATAAGATCCATAACATTGGGCACAGCTGCATGCAACTGGTGCATCACTTTGTTCAGCTTCCGATAGCCCACAGTCATTCGCCAGGAGCCGTCAGGCTTTCTCACTGGCCATACAGGAGAATTGTAAGGGCTATGCGTTGGGCAGATTATCTGGGCTTCTTCAAGCTTGAGAATGGTAAGACCAATCTCTTCATGCCCTCCTGGTAGCTGATATTGTGTTATATGCACAACACGGGTAGCCTGGGGCAATACCAAGGGGGCATGATGGGGATGCGCCAGAACAATAGTCTTTACCACTGGTGTATGCAGGTGAAATTCTCCCATCATCGTCAAAATCACCAGTCCTTGCAGCACATCCACCCCTAGAATATATTCTGCGATAGGGGAGACATAGACTTTATAGTCTTGCAGGGGCAATCCCCCTATGCTCAGGGTCACCACTGCTTGTTTGACCCGTATAATCCGGCCTCCATATCCCTCCATGGTGGCCGTAGGGCCGCTAAAGTGATCCAGATTTCCATACAGCAATGTGCTAGCAGCTCCAGTGTTCACAAGGGCTAGTACCCATTGCACATTATGAGGGGACCAGTAAATAGCAAGTTCAACATGTGGCCTCTGGTCCCCCAGATCTCCCCTCAGCCGGGTACCTTGGCCAGACCCCTAGTCTGGGTAAAAATCAGTCAGTCTCAACTCCCGAATTGGGAGTGTAGCAGCTGGCAGGGGAGCAAACTGCTGCTCAGGTTTTAGCTGCTTCCACAGAGCCAGCAGCACCCCTGTAGGCTGATGCTCTATTTTCTCTGTGGCTACTCCCACAGCTAATAGACCAAACCGCATCTGCTTTCAGCTCACTCTCACTGCAGGCTGAACATCACCCTTTTGAGCCCCTTTATTCTTCAGGCGTCCTTTGGGTGGGGGCCCCTTGGGGCCCTTTAGCGACCTCACCTGGCCGCCTTTTTTCTTTTGCTTCACTTCCACATCCCCCAATTGAGCTAGGGCGGCTGTTACTTCATGCACCCGCCGATCTACATAGGGAGCCAGAAGAGCCACCATAGTCCCGAAAGTTCCTGGGGGTCCTGACACTAGGATGAGGTCCTTCATCCTAGTAGTGAATACCTCCTCATGAGGACTATTGTAATGTACCCGAAACATCATCTGTCGCATGCCCATCTCCCATATGATTTGCACTAGGTCCGAGTACGTGGACCAGTTGCTCACAGTCTCAGGCAATTCACCGGCATCTGCCCAAACCGTTCGGGCTGCTACCATTATCCAATTGATCAGGGAATGATTCCCTGCATCATGGTTGGTGTGGGCTATGTTTTTGTAGCCTTTGCCTCAAGGAGGGGAGTACCGTAATGGAGGCCGTTAGGGACATTTCATCAGGGGATAGCTCTGTTCCTTCCACCCCCTTGTCCCATAATCTCAATAGCCATCCCAGTACCGTTTCCCCAGCCCTTTGTCATACCTGCTTCGTCAGTTCCCGTAATTCAGCGGGCGAGTACACAGTAATTGTCATATGCTGCCTGGCCTGGGGGGCCCCTGTGGCTGACCCCCTGGCCCCATTTGCTGCTCCAGCTTGACCTTTCATTGCACTAAGGGGCGAGCCTGCAATATAGATATCGGGCTACCTGCCCTGGAGGACTGTACAGACTCCTCCGACCCCTGCAGCATATGTTCAGCAGCTGCCAGGCGCTCTTCCAGCGTTTCCTCCTGGCACTGCAACTGGCGTACCTATTGAGCTTGCTCTTGTATTTCCCCGGCTGGTGTGGTGCAGCACTGCCAGAAACATCCAGGCTACCCGGCCGGCCACCTTCCAATGTGCCAGGGAAACATTCGGCTCCATAGATTCCAGGGCCTTCTTGATATCCTCAGGTGTTGGCCTAATTTTATCCCAGTCTTCTGGGGCTGTCCATGTAGCCAGATACGTGGCCACTGGGTGCCATTAGGGAGGTGGGAGACCACATTTCTTCCATCCGGGGACCCTCAGAGGTGCTGGGGGTAGTACTCACCTCATCTGCGGACTACGCCAAATGTCATTGCCAAGGTTTCCAGGCAGGGCAGGTTTTGGCGGTGGTACACCCAATTGAAAAAACACACACAGAGCTGACATGGGGAACCATAAACACACCAGCAAGCAAGCTACTTGGGACTATATATACGTATTCAACAAAAGTGGCATCTTGCTGCATCTACCCAGTAGCAATTGTTTAAGTTTTCATGGTTACATAAGGCAGTACATGCGCAGTAACTTTCAGCCCCAGGAATTCCTCAACCCCAGACATGGACTGATTATACCAAGGTCAAGCCTGGGCGGCAGGCCTGGCTTTAACCATTTGCAGTGGGCTTAGCTTTAACCTTCTGGGGACTGACAACACCCCTTGAATTGGGGCTGGATTTGTGCCTTGCTTTGGCCAATAGAATATGACAGAAGTAAGAGCATGTCAGTTTGGAGCCTAGGCCTCAAGCGATCCTGCACATTTCTTTTCTTGGAACCTGTTCAGCTGCTGTGTGACCAAGCCCAGATTAGCTTGCTAGAGGATGAGAGACCACACAACAGACATGCCATTCCAGCTGAGCCAAATAATTTTAGATCAGCCAGCCTGCAGCTGACCTAGCAGCTGACCACAATTCTAAGAGAAAACCCAGACACTAGCAGGGCTCTGCCCAAATTGCCAACTGGGGGGATTTTGAGCTTAATAGTATTAAATCACTTATTTGGGGGTAGTCTCTTACCCAGTGAAAGTTATTTGTTATTGTTTTAATGAAAACATGGTGGATGCATACTGGACAGTATACTCCTTCTCTTACCCAGCTCCAAACATTTAAAAAAATATGTGCTTTTAGAATAATTGGAGGATCAACTTTGTATATAAAATGCATATAAACCTGACCCTTCAATTAGAACCAACAGAAACAGAGTGGCATCACTACAAGCTTCTAATACAGGAAGGCAAAAAAGAACTCAGATGAAAGTCTCATTTCAGTAATATATTGGGAAGGAGATATGCTCAGAAAATTTTTTAAAAAACTCCAAGTCACATTGTAGACAGATGCTTCCACAGAGAAATCTGTTTTTGCAAGGAAAGTCACACAAAGGCAGTTTTCTTCCAAAAGATAAGTTTTATTTCAGAATTCAGACAACTAAAGAAGGAGAATCTAGGGGCTCTGAAATGTCCAAACTTTTGGCTTCCTTGGGCCATATTAGAAGAACAATTGTCTTGGGCCATATAAAGTTCACTAATACTAATGATAGCTGATGACTTTAAAAAAAAAGTCTGTGCATAATTATCATAATGTTTTAAGAAAGTTTACGAATTTGTGTTGGGCCTCATTGAAAGCCTTCCTGAGTCACATGAAACCTGCAGGTTGCAGGTTGGACAAGTTTTAACTACAGAGTAGAAAAGGCCTGAGGCACTATAATTCAGTGGCTTTCATTAGGGTAATATGTAATAGAGGCCAAGTTCACCTGTGATTGTCAATGGATTCATTTAACAACTCCCTTTGGGAAACCTCTATACATAAAAACCACCAAAACCTGGGCAGGAGTTGGGTGGTCATCTTGAATACCACAATTTATCAGGGCTAAGCCAGAAAGCCAGAATAGGATTTATTCATTGAGCAGGATTCAGCAAATACCAGGCTGAAACATTAAGCCCTTCACATCTTTCTATCACAACCACCAGCAAGCAGGTCAGCCTGGATTGTAGTAGGAAATTGAGGCCAGGCTTAATACTGTGCTGAAAACATCAGCAAATTTTTTGGCAAGCAAGTTAAATTGTAGCTAGCTCATTCTCAACCTTGAGGAGATTACAAATCTGAAAAAGTACTCCAATGGACTGAATGAAGGCTTTTCACCATCTGATTCCAAAAGTGTAGTCCCAGCATTATTAGCTGAAAACATGTTTAAAGTGTAAATTTCATCACCCCTCCCAAGTTCTACTGAATTGCAAACTCTGCAGGTGATGCCAGCAATCTGTATTTTAAATAAGCCCTCTGGGTGATTCTGATGAAATATCAGGTTTGAGGACTATTGTAGTCAGTTGTGGTTGGGTCCATTCCTAGAGCAGGACTGTAGGTCTTAAATGACCAGTGAGGGCAAGCCTAGCACTCCTTTGAGTGAACAGGTTTCTCATAATTTCCCTGAAAAGTCTCCATCTGATATTTATATCCAGAAGTTGAACCATTGTTTTAGGAAACATTTTTTCCAGTAACATAAAGTTTCTAGTTAATTACCATTAAGTAACACAGATGCAGGAACAAGAGATCATGAGATTGTGGTTCTCAGGGTTAGAAGAAACCTCAAAGATCAAGTCATGCACTGCTTCTCAAATTTTAATATGCAGAGAATCATCTGAAAATATTTTTAAAATGCAGATTCAGATTCAGCAGGTCCAAGGTGAGGCCTGAGCTTCTGTGTTACTTAAAAGCTTCTATCTAGATGACACTAATATTGCTGTTCTTGTTGCTGAAAGGCTCTACCTTCTGAATGTTGCAGAAGGCTCTACCTATTCACCTGTCCAAAAGACCATGTGGCACTCAGAGTACTTGCAAGTTCAGATTGTCAATTTTATGCCAGCAGGCTCAGAGGAGTTGTTTCCAAAGTTTGAGCCTCAGGTTGGGGCTGGTGGAAGCAGGTATTCAAGAAGGAAAATGAAGAAGAAAAGGGGAAGAACTGGGAGCAATCAGCAAAGTAGGCAGGTGACAATACCCCTATATTCCCCCCTTTGACACCCCAATGAGAGAATGTACTCTGTTATAGGGCGTCATCATCTTTTAGTGGCCGATAACCTCACATGGCTAATATCTTGGCCGTGGCCCTGTTGGTTATGGTGGTCTCTAAAAATTTCATCAAGGAATTAAGCAAGGGCCAATGGTAACTGTAGGGAGTGCATGAGCCAGAAGCCAGGTCCTTTGAGTAAACAGGTTTTAGCAAGGCTACCTGTGTGCTTGGAGTCCACAGTTCAAGGGCTTTGCAAGGCAGCCCAGAGCTGGGTGCACAAGGACAATGCTCAGAGTGTGGTTTCTGACTTCTGGCAAAATATGACTTTGTGAGCAAGGTTGTTTGGTCTCTAGAAAAGATTTGAGACATAACTTGTGGCCTGCCTGCCTTGAAGAGAATAATAATAATATAATCAGTAATGCCTTAGCAACATGTACCAAAAAATTGATTAAATGCAGGTGTCTGTAACTATTTGTCCCAGTTAAGATGTACTTTCCAGTCTTGCTTTGCTGATTTACCCTTATGATTTCATTTGTTTTGCCCACCCTATAAAATAAACTTGCTGCTGCCAGGCGGGGTCTCTGTGTCTCCATCAGAGCGCAGAGAACCACCCGGTCCCAGCTTTTCTGACTGTGTCTGTGTGTTTTTTCTTCATTCCCCATCACCTCCCCTCTGGTTCACCCATTCACGCGCGCGGGTCATGGCAGGTAACCAGAATAATAATAGTGATCAGTAGGCCAGCCAATGGCAAAAGCCAAGATGACCTATTGTTGAGACCCCAGGACAGAAGTCTTCTAGTCCCTCCTTTTTTTGTTGTATCCTATCTCTTAGCTCCTTAACCTTGGTCGCAACAATCCAGACTGATTTACACAATAGCAACATTCTTTGCTTAAAAAGAAGCAGGTGGGAGTTCCCTGATGGTGTAGTGGCTTAAGGCTTCGGCACTGGCGCTGTCAGCGCTGCAGCCTGGGTTCGATTCCCAGTCAGGGAGCTACCCACATACCAAAAAGCAAAAAAAAAAAAAAAAAAAAAGAAGCAGGTACCGCCCCACCCCCTTCTCAGCAGTGAGGAGGTCTAGGGCATGCCAATTCTGGAGGATGACTGCAGCCAATGAGTTAATTTGATTGTGGAGAGAGAGGAGGGAGTCTGGTACTCTCTCCATGTCTTCATTTAGCTCCTGGGACAGCTTGTAATAGAAGTTAAATGAGGAACTGTGGCCTCCTGCCCCAGTACCAACTCCAGCTAAGACTCCAGTGACTACCAAAAATGGGATGAGGGGTGTTCACTTCTTCTTTGAAGCAAAAACCTGTTCTATTTCTTGATCGGTGTGAATCGAGATATCAGAGATCAGGAAAATGTGTATGCATGTACTGGTCCAGTTAGCCTGTAGGCACCAGTATGCTGTGGTGCCGCAGAGGAAAAAGAATCCAGGAGGGCTAGAGTGGGTCTGGTTGTTGCCTATTGAGACATTGTGGGAACATAAGTCAGGAGTTACAGTCCTGTAGGGAATAAATTTTCCCTGATGTGGGGGATGGTAAGGCAGGTGATGTTTTCCCTCAAATGTCTGAGGTGGACATTGAAGGCTGGCAGGCCTGATGGGTTCTGCTCATCTCTCCAAGTCTCCAGATCCTCTTCTGGATGGGCCTTTTTCACTCTTGAATGAGGAACACACAGGATGATTCCTGAAACCTTAAGAACAGTGGGGTTTGTTAAGATTACTGTGTGAAACCCTCCCCAATGTGGCCTGACGGGTTCTTTTTCCAATCTTTGACCCAGACTAAGTTGCCCTCTTGAAAAGGATGGACAGAGTCACTCAGTGCAATGGGGGCCCTCTCTGTAGTATAGCATTGTAACCATGGGAGGACCATCCCTAGGGCCTGGAGTTGCTCCACTATACTCTTGTCACCTAATTGATAGAGGTTTCCTGGAGTATTCCTATAGACCTGTTTCTTGGCTGAACTTGGCTAAAGTCTCTTTTAGGGTGTGGTTCATACACCCTATTTTCCCTGAACTCTGTGGCCTGTAAACAGTGTGGAGCTTCCAAGTGATGCCAAGTGCCTCTATCAGGATTTGGATGATTTCTTTTTTTTTTTTTTAATTCATTTTTATTGTTAGACTTATTGGGGTGACATCTGTTAGCAAGGATTACATAGGTTTCAGGCATACAATTCTACAGTGCATTTCTGCTATAAAAGCTGGTCCATTGTCGCTGTGTTTGGTGTCCCATGATTGGATCAGTCCATTCAAAGGCAAAAAGAGGTTGGCTTTGTGGCATGAGCCAGAGGTAGAATATGGTGTCTTTGAGGTCTAAGCAGGTAAACACCTGGCAGATTGAGGGACTTGGCCAAGGAGAGTGTATGGGTTTGGTACCATGGGATGAAAGGAGATGGTTACCTTGTTGATTGTCCAGAGATCTGGACCAGCCGGTATCCTTCCCTGGGTTTCTTTACTGGCATTAAGGGAGTGTTTAATCAGGTGTTCCTGGATGCTGAGTTGGGCTTCCCAGGGGATTGGATAATGTCGTTGCCTTTGTGGGCATGTCCCTGGTAGCAGCTTGATGATAATTGGGGCCCAGTTGTGGGCCAACCCTGGTGGGTTGTCTTCTGCCCATGCTAGAAGATGCACAGTTCAGAACTCAGAGTTGTCTCCAGCTTGGAGAGAACGTCTCATCCTGGAAGAGGGATAGGGCCCTCCAGCTTGTCATGTGCCCTCCAAATTTGCAGAGGTGGGTGCTGTAGAACTGCTTTTGTGTGGCATGGTCCCCAGTCGCTCCAAGGATGGTGGCGGTTTGTCCACTGAGTGGGCCTACCAGGTGGTTACTGCAGCGTTCAGCTCCAGTATTGACCATGAAAGTCATAGCTTGGCTCCTACTTTTACTTTGACCGTGGGCTTATGGGAGCTGAGAAGGAGAGAGCCCAGTCTTTCTTATTCTGAATCCAGTCCAGCCAAGCCAATGAGATCCCTTTCCATGGGTTCCCATTGGTACTTACTGGTCATTCGGGCCCTCCCTCTGTTTGGGGCACTTGTTTTTCCAGTGTCCTATCTCCTTGCAGTAAGCACATTGATTGGCCACTAAGGGGGGCCTGCTGAGTCCCTCCTTAGGTGGGTATTCCTTCTTTGGCTCCTTTCTTGGGTTTCAGTCCCCCTGGTCCTTTAGGGTGGCTGCGAGGAGGCTGACTTACTCCTTAATCGATTACTCCAATCAGTCTCCCTTTCTGCTATTATGTCCTGATTCATGTAGACCTTGTTGGCAACTTCTAAGAGCTGAGTGATGTTTATTCCCACAAAGCCTTCAAGTTTTTGCAATTTCCTGTGTATGTCCAGGGCTGCCTGCGCCACAAAGGATGCATTAACCATTTGTTGGCCTTCAGCCGCTTCAGTGTCAAAGGGGGTATAGACCTGGTAATCCTCACAGAGACTCTCATAGTAGTCCCTGGGAGCCTCTTCTGGTTGTTGTATGACTGTGGAGACATTAGACATGTTCATTGGTTTCTTTGTTCCAACCCGAACTCCTTGGAGGAGTGCCTCTTGGTACCACTGGATTTGGGCCTGCCCTTCTTCAGTCATGAAGTCCCAGGCTGGGCGTCCTTCAGGGACAGCAACTAGGGACCACGTTCTGGGATCAGCAAATCCTGCTGGGGTGTTTTCCTCTAGCCATTGGCAGGCCCCCCTTAAAATCCTTCATCTCTCCTCAGTATTAAAAAGAGTCCACAATAGCAGATGACATTCCTCCTGTGGGAGGGGGGCGTCTGAAAAAGAGACTCTAGCAGGTCAATCATAGCCTGTGGTTTTTCAGAGTAGGATGGGGAGTTGTGTTTCCAATTTAGGAGGTCAGTAGTGGAGAAGGGTTGCTAATACATTATGGTTCTGCCGAGTTGCACAGTGCCATCTTCATCCCTTCTAGCCAGCTCCCTGGACTCTCTCACTGACATCTGGAGGGCCGCTGGACATGGTCATAGTCTTGCCATTGACCCTGGGGATGTAGGGTTGCCTTCCTCTGGGGCTGGCCCCAGAATGAGCAGGTTTAGTGGGCCTAATGGAGGGGGAATGTCCATAGGTGGGGTTCCTGGGGCCGTAGGTCTTGGCGGGACGTAAGGTGGAGGTAGAATCGGCTCCTCCTTAGGGTTGCTTGCACAGATTTGGGGATTGCCCTTACTCAGTTGAGGCTTCCGACCTAGTTGGGTTTGTGCCACGAAGTCCCTTGCCTGTCCCTGACTATTGCAGCAGGACTGCACCCATGGGGGAAGTGTCCAGGCAAGTTCTAACAAAGAGTCTATATATGGAAATTGGTTTGGGTGTCCTGGCATCTCGGCAACGACCTGCCAAATGTGACAGACTATTGGGACATATCTAGTGTCCCTTCCAATAGCCATCCGACCTGGAACATGGGCCATCCGAGCTCACAGAGCGTCCAGAGTTTACTGGGCATTATCTTAACCTAGTAGTCACTAGCAAAGTCCTTCCTGAAGTTTTTCAACATGCAGTCTAACACCATGGGTTTGCGGTGTCCTGACCTCATGTATCCCATGACCAGTGTTGCAAGACAGAGAAATGAAAGAGGTACCTCCCAAAGGAGTCTTCTGAAGCACCCACCTGGCCATAGCCCTTACGGGACTTTGAGGCACATCTTGACTAAGGTGTACCTGTATAAGCCCTGGAACTGGTTGTTCTCACGAGGTGAAATCACCATTATGCCTTATGACGTTGCCATGTAACCATAGGTTATGGCCCTCTCAGACTCCGAAGCCAAGCCCATGGAGCCACAAAATGGATCAATGGATGCAACCCTCCACAATATGCACTCACTCACACATTCATACATTCATTTAGAGATTATAACATTCCACCCTGCTGAATTCCTGACTCTGAGACTCCTGTGAGTCCTTGCGAGGTGACCAGGCTCCCTTTCTGCTCACGTGGGTAGGCCTAACTGAGTAGAGCCCCAGGGCCTTACTGTATCCAATGCCTGGTCTGGAACCGGTCTTATCAAGCCTCCTATGAGTCTGGTGGTGATCATAAAATGGGGTCGACTAAAGGCAGCTGCCTTGGAGACTGCCTAAGTGGGCAGGGTGCACCTTCCCCTCTGCAGCTCCTCCCCCATCCGCTGTCTGTGCTTGGCCAAACCAGTGGCTGCAAAGGGCCAGCACAGTTGGGCTTCCCAGTCAGGGAACCAAAATGTTGTGGAAAAGTTCTACCTTCCAAATGTTGCAAAAGGCTCTACCTGTTCACCTGTCAGAAAAACCAAGTGGCACTCGGAGTACTTGCAAGTTCAGGTTGTTTATTTTACACTGGCGGGCCCCAAAGTCTGAGGCCCAAGCATAAGCAGAGAGGGGTAATTTATATGCACGGGCTGGGGCTGGCAGGAGTGGGTGTTCAAGGGGGAAAAGGGAAGAAGAAAAGGGGAAGAGGAGAAAGGCAAAGAAGAAAAGGGGAAGAACCGGAGGTGATGGGTGAAGTATGGGGGTGACATTCTATGGACCACACTTGGAATTATTAGGCTCTAGTCCATCCCCCCTCTCTGATGCTCAAATCTCCTACCCAGTAGTTCCCAAATGTGGCTTCGTTACTGGGAAATGGGGTGCCGTCATTGGCGTGGTGTCCAGGTTCTTGGAATCTCGAGCAAAGAATGGAACAAAACACATACCAGAGTGTAGGGAGGAAACAAAGATAGTTTATTGAAAAGAAAATACACTTCAAAGAGGTGGGAGCAGGCCCAAGCAAGGAGAGTGATTCAAGGGCCTTGAATGGCAGAGGGAAAGTACACTCCTAAGAGATAGGAAGGGACTTCAGCAGGAAAATGGCTCAAGAGCCCCAATTAATGAGGCTTTGGTACTTTTATTTTCTTAGGTTGTAAGGGTTATGTCTATCTGGGTGTGGGGCCTCTTGATGGACAAGTTTGATTGACATAGGGCCTATTACATAACCCCTTTTAACTGAGCATGTTCTTTCTCAGAGTTCAATCTGTTATAATGATATTAATGAACATCTGGGCAAATATATGACACTACAATGATGGTATAATGAGGCCCAGGTAAGATGAAGATCATTGTATCTCTTACTGTGCAAGCATTAGGAACTGGCTCAAACTGGTGAGCTTCTTGTGCCCTCTAACTTGCTTGTATTTGCCTGAAACTTTCTCCTGTAGCTGCCTAGTCTGGGGCAGTAATTACTAGTGAAAGGGTAGTATCAAGGTGGTGACTATTCCAGCCGGTGAGTCTCATGAGAGGGGTCCCAAAATCTCTGCTATTCTAGCTGCCTTCCTCACATTCTCTTGAGAGACATGATCCCCACAAATCTCCATGGTAAGCTGAGGGCCTGGAGGTCTCATCTTATGTATCTGCTTCCTGCTGAGAATGGTCGGTGTCCCTACCTATTGGGGATCCATAGAGCTCTCACCCTATCTGATCTAAAAGGAGAAGGGTCATGAGATCCACCATGTTGACTTCTTTACTTGAGATGAGCTGGAAGCCTTGTTGGGGCATCAATTGTATCCCTATGGTCCCTAGATGAGGAGAAATTAATTCAATTACTTGTTTTAAAAGCATTGGCCTAAGAAGTAGGTTTCAAAGCCCCTGTCACTGGGTGATTTCAAGGTATAAAGTCTATTGAACCTGTGGGCTGTTTACTTGTAGCCTAGTGGCTTACTCAGGTGTTATCCCCTGTATAGGTCCAGAAAGTCCTGGAAGGGATGCTTGCCTGTAGTGATTGTAATCAGCAAGTTGGAGACATAAGCTACAAGTTTTGGAGTAATTATCTATGGGGGACAGTCTATTGCTCAAGGTGAGGAACCAGAGAAAATTGATCAAGGAGGCGATTAAAACTTTGGACTTGGAAAAAGGTGAAAATGAGAGCTAAAGAACTAGAGAAGAGGAGTCCATCTTAAGGTGGGAAGAGGGCTCCATTGTTTGGCCCCCATCAGCTTCACCTCAAAATCACCTGAGGAACTTTAAAATAAAGACTTCTAAATTCCAACCCAAACCTCCTGAATCAGAACCTCTCACAGAAAGCTGATGTCTGTAATAGATTTTTAGAAAAGCTTCTTAGGTAATGCAAATACAGCCAGATTTTTAGCTCTTTGATTTGGCATTTGTGAATCATTGGCCAATATTACATGTCTACTAAGTCACATGGTGTTTCAGACTCTATTTTGGCCCTCCCTTTTAAAATGTTGTCTCAAAAGAACCCTGAACATTAAATTTATAGTGACACATGCTTCTTTGTTTGAGGGTTTTAAAAATATTTTAAATATACAGGATTCTTGGCTTTGGGTCCAAGATCTTGTCTTTTAGGATAGAAGCTTAGGACAAATGACACTTTCAATTATAATTTCTACCTGAAGAGGTCCTTTCCAACACACTTCAATAATAGAGTAGTTACTTGAGGTAGGCAACCTGAGCTTTCACAAAAGGCTTTAGAAGCTGAAAATGTGCACAGCTGATAATTAAAGTCCTTGTCCATCTGACCTAAATCTTTCTTTGGCCTGTGTGAGATTTGCCTGTACAAGTAGAATTCTATTTTAACAATCTTGATGAGACACCAAAATTTCTAGTTTTATCCTAACCTCCATAAAGAGGGTAAATCTACTATTACAAGGTATAGAGAATAGCCAACTACTTGTGGTTTTAAATTTTTCTACACAAAGCAAATGTTTGTTATTGTACTTTATTCACAAAGAGTACAAGTGGAAGAGGTGTTATTGGGTTGTGGATGTGAGGAGATGTTTTCTCTATTCCAGAGCATAAATATTTGAAAAAGAATATGCAGACTTTTCTTTCTTCTGTACAGCTAGCTGTGCAGGAGGGGCTTAAAACTCCCACACATCACTGTGGTATGTGATTTTCCTCACAAAATCTCTGTGTTCTGCAAAAGAATCACCACCTTCTTAGATTCCCTCCATTTCTGCTCACTTCCATTGTCTGCACTAGCAGTTGACTTTCTTTTCAGGGCCTTTATTTTATGTGGGGGAGGGGGTGGGAGCAAAACTGTTTGGAACTTCATAAGAGTTCCTATTCTGAGCTGTGGAATCTGGGTGGTTAGCTAGGCATAATGAGTGTTGGTCAACCATTGCCTCACACTGCACATCAGCCTGGTAGTGAATGAAGTTCAAATTTGTGCCTCAGCAAAATTGCAAACCACTACATGGTGTAGACATTCTGGATTTCTCCTAAAGGTAGAGATCTCAAAATTTAAGTCTGTGAAAGCCAAAGCCACATTATATTTGCAAAAAATTTTTTAAATGATTTTTACACAGCTAGATTGATGGCTTGGGAAATTTTAGAAGGGAAAAAAACTGATCTAGTGATGGTAGATTCTTTGGGAATTAGAGACATATTAGCTAAGGCTAAATGTATCAGACAAGTAAAGCCAGCAGGTCTTGGCTTTAGTCAAGAGGTGGTGAGAAAGGAAGATGTGACAGACATTGAAAGTGACATTGTCAGAAATTGTAGATGGTTTTACTTGATACTGTTTGAGTCTTCTCTTTCCTAAAGGAGCCAAACTACATTTTTCTGATTTCAGTTTTAGCTCTGGGGTTACAATCTCTCTAAAACTCTGTATCTGTCATCATTTTTAGTAGTTTTAATATACACATAAATGATCCTTCTCACATTCTGTCCCCCCAATTTCTTGAACTCCTCTCCATGAATGATCTTCTCATTCATGTTGCCTTGGCATCTCACTCCAGAACCTCACTGCCACTACTCCCCTCCACCCAATAAAATCATTTTCAGGCCTCCCATTCAGCACCATCTCCTATCTCTGTAGCTCACTTGCCCTAGAACTTTAACTCCAACTTTCCCTCAACCTCACAGGGCCCTAAAGTCTACTGATCTTACCATCTTTTCACTGATCCTCAGCCTTTTAAATCTTCACTTCCTTCCTAGCATTAAGCTCTGTGGTCCATCATTATGATCATTCTCTTGTATACACTCACAATTCCCTGTCTCCATCTTCCTCTGTTATTTTCACCTAGCAAACCCCCAACCTGGCTAAATCCACCTTTCCACCAACACTGAACCTGCAACTGTGTGGCTCACTATAGCTGGAGGAAAGCACTGAGCTCTACTGATTGCTCCAGCTTTATATCCAAGACCACAAACCTCTAGTGGGCTCTGAATGTCACCCAGCATTATGCTGTCTTTCAGGCCAATCATTCTCCCATACCTAAATGATGATTTCATGACTTCCCAATTCTTCTCAAACCTACTATTTGTCCTTACTATTCTCACTGTCAAGTGACTGATGGCCTTGCTTCCTCTTCCACTGAGAAAATAACAGTCAGAAGAGAACGTTGATACCACCAAATCTACAACACTGTCTACACCTGTACTATAGTCTCTACTTTCTCTCCTGTTACTATAGATGAGCTGTCTATGTTCCTATCTCAGGCCATCTCTGTGCTAGCATACTTGTATACTAGATTCCCTTCCATCACACCTCTGCCACCAGAAATCCTACCACCTCTTTCCTGACTTATCATCTTTTCCTCTTCCCTATATTATTTCCATAAGTCTACAATAATTCTATTGTTTCTCTTATCTAAATTGCCAACTGGTGGTAGAGTGAAGGGTAGATGGAGGAGGGGAGAGAGGAGAAGCCAAAATATATTTTAAGAGGCTATTGCACAGTTCAAATGGGAGATGATGTAGGCTAAATTAATACAATGGAAGTAAGGACTGAATGGAGAAAATGGATTCAGAAGATATTTCAGTGACAGAATAAATAGAGCTTGGGGTGCCATAATATGAGGATAGCAAGGAAGTTGGAGGGAGAAGAGAAAAAGAGGGAGGACAGTAAGGTGACTCTGTCTAGGCAAAGTAAAAATAGCAATGTCATCAACTAACCAATAGAAAAACTGAGTTTTGGGGGGGCTTGTATTAATTTTCTAGGCCTGCCATAACAAAGTACCACAGACTAGGTGGCTTGAACAACATAAATTAATTTTCTCACAGTGTAAAAGCTAGAAGTCTGAGATCAAGGTGTTGCCAGCATCAGTATCTTCTGAGGACTTTCTCCTTGGCTTGTCGATGGCCATCTTCTCCCTTTGTCTTCACATGATCTTTCCTCTGTACATGTATGTGTCCTAATCTCCTTTTCCTATAAGGACATCAGTCACATTGGATCAGGGCCCACAATTATAAACACATTTTAACTTAATTACCTCTGTAAAGACCCTACCTACAAATACAGTCATATTATAAGGTATTAGGAGTTGGGACTTCAGCATATGCATTTGGGATGAGCCACAAATCATCTCCTAACAGGACGCATATTAGTTGAGGTATTTGTGAAGCTGCTGATTGAGATATCTTCTAATGGTGGGCTAGGACTGGAAATGAGAGTGCTCCTTATAATAGTCAACAAGAGCTTCCAGCTAAAGTCTATAGAGGAAGAGCAAAGGGCTAAGGATTGAAGCTCTTGGAATGCTTGCATCTGAGTGGCATTCATATATAAAGTACTAGGATATATCAATTTTAATAAGATACTAGGGGTCAGCTTTAATTTTTAGAAGTAACTATATTTCAATAGCCATCATTTCAGCCATCTCCCTGTCATCTCCCAGCTCCTGCTATTTCCAATTCAACTATTAAATGTTGGCAGCATAATTTTTCCCCTTTCTCACACTTGCAGAAGAACGGATTTGAGCAGGAGAGGTGGGGTTTTCCCAGTCCATTATTGACTGTCTCTAAATTAAAAAAGATAAAGAGAAGGAAAGTGGGAATGGGAACTTGCCTGTAAGGAGGACCATTAACAGATGCCCTGAACAGAGGAGTAAGCCCTGGCCCATTATCAACTATTCTCAAATTGAAAGGGGAAAGTCTCACATTTTCAAGTGTAGGCCTTGCATTCCAAAACCATATTATTACGTGGCTTTGGCCCTTTTCAGAAGGATCATGCAGGAAAGAAAAGGGGAGGAGCTTATGCCCAAAGATACAAAAATTCCCAAACAATGGAAGGGGGGCTGCTTCCTGCTCTTGGGCCAACCTGCTCCACCCTCTTAGAGTGTACATTTTAACTTTAACTTTTCTATAACAAATTTTAACTTTTCTATATTTTCACAAAGTGTCTCTTGACTGAATTATTTTCTTTGAGAGACAAAGAACTGAGGTAAAGCTATTGTTTCACAGTAACATCTTCCTGGTGAATGTGATTCTGATTATTTCCAGGTAAGCAATGTCCTCCCCCCTCAAGCTGCTTCTCTTTCTCTCTTACTTTCTATAGTCTTTTCTATGATTGAGTCACTGTCAGCCACATTGCAGAGAAATATTGCTTCCCAACATGGTCGATAGCCTAGTCCACACCCCCCCCGGGGTCACTTCCTGGTTCTTCTTTTCCCTGAACCCCTGTTTCCACCAACCCTAGCCCGCATGTGAGAAACTGATGTTATTATAGAAATGCTATACTAAAAATCTCCTCACTCTGCTTTTGTTCAGGGCTCAGATTTTGGAGGCAACTCCTCTGGGCCTGCCAGTGTGAAATAAACAGCCTGAACTTGCAAGTGCTCTGAGTGCCACTTGGTCATTCTGACAGGACAATGGGTAAAACCTTCTGCAACATTTGGTTCCCAGACCAGGAATCCCAACTGCGCTGGCCCCTTGCAGCCACTGGTTTGGGAGAGAATGGACGACGGCAGATGGTGGGAGGAGCTGTGGAGGAGAAGGTGCACCCTGCCCATTTTAGGCAGTCCCTGAGGCGGCTGACTCTAGCCAGCCTTTGTCTGCAATCAACACTGGACTCACAGGAGGCTTGACAAGACGGATTCCAACCCAGTCATCGGATATGGTAAGGGCCTGGGGCCCAGCTCAGTTAGGCCTGCCCAAGGGGGCGGAAGGGGAGCCTGATCATCTCCCAGGGACTCACAGGAGTCTCAGAGGAATTTGGCTGGGCAGGAATGTTATTGTTGTGGAAAGGCTCTACCTTCCAAATGTTGCAGAAGGCTCTACCCGTCCAACTGTTGGAAAGACCAACTGCACTTGGAGTACTTGCAAGTTCAGGTTGTTTATTTATGCTGGCGGGCTCAGAGGAGTTGTTTCCAAAGTCTGAGCCCTGAACAAAGGCATTTATAGCATAGCATTTCCATAATAATCATCAGTTTCCCACACATGGGCTAGAGTTTGCAGAAAAAGGAATTCGGGGAGAAGAACCAGGAAGTGACTCTGGCGTTGGTGAGGGGGAGCAGGGGGGCTGTCCCAGACTAGGCTATCAGCCATGTTGGGAGGCAATATTTCTCTACATTATAACATCTGAGTGAATGTGTGAATAAATGGGGATCATGGAGGCTTGCATCCACTGATCCATTTTGTGGCTCCACAGCCTCAACAACGGAGTCTGTGTGAGCCCTAACCTGCGGTTCCATGGCGACATCATAAGACATAACAGTGATTTGTCCTCATGAGGACAATCGAGCCCAGGGCTTATACAGGTACACCTTAGCCAAGATGTGCCTAAAGTCCTGCAAGGGATGTGGCCAGACAGGCACTTGAGAGATCTCCTTTGGGAGGCAATCCTTCCCTTTGTCTGTCTGTGGCACTGGTCATAGGAAATATGGGGTCAGGACACAGCAAACCCACGGTGTTAGACTGCATGTTGAAAACTTCAGGAAGGGCTTTTCTAGTGACTACAGAGTTAAGATGACCCCTGACAACCTCCAGACCCTCTAAGAGCTTGAATGGCCCATTCCAGGTCAGATGGTCATCAGAAGGGACACTAGATGTCCCAATGGTCTGTTGTGTCTGGCAGGCCATTACCAGAACTCCAGGACACACAGACCAGTTCCTACACATAAATTCTTGGTTGCAAGTCACCTACATGCTTACCCCATGGGTGCAGTTCTGTTGTAATAGTCAGGGACAGGCCAAGGTGTTCATGGCACAAATCTGACTGAGTGGGAAACCTCAACTGATCAAGGGTACTCCCCCAGTTTTTGTGAGTGACCCTGAAGAGGAGCCAACTCTACCCCCACCATATGTCCCGTCAAGACCTACGGCATCAGGAACCCCAACAGTTGATACTCCCCTTCCATTGGATCCACCAAACCCACTCACCCTGAGTCCAGCCCTGGACAAAGGCAAACTCCCATCTCCAGGGCCAGTGACAAGGCTCCAACGCATCCAGTGACCCTCCAGATACCAGTAAGGGAGTCCAGGGAGCCAGAGAGAAGGTACGAAGATGGCACCATACAACCTGGCAGAACCATGATGTTTTATCAACCCTTGTCTACTACTGATCTCCTGAATTGGAGATGAGGTCTTTGCAAGTCACCCTGAACTCCAGGACCAGGCCATACAAAACCCAGAGCTCACCTTGTTCAGGGATGGGAGCAGTTAAATGCAGGATGGGGTATGCAGGGCTGGGTAGGCAGTAACAATTGTCAATGAAGTTCTAGAAGCAAAGGCCTTACCAGCTGGATAGTCAGCACAACAGGCAGAAGTCCAGGCTCTCATTCAGGCCCTGATTCTATGCAGATAAAAATAAGCAAACATCTACACAGACTCCTGCTATACCCTTGCCACTATGCACATACATGGGGCCATCTATAAAGAAAGGGGACTCCTCATGGCAGCAGGAAGAGCCATCAAAACAAGGGTAAAATCTTAAGGCTCCTGGAGGTAATCAGGATCCCAAGAGATAGCTGTCCTACACTGCAGGGGATATCAAACTGGAGATGACCCAACCACTCGAGGCAACCATCTGGCCAATGAAGTGGCCAAGCAGGCCGCTCATAAGGAAGCCTCAGGACTAGCCCCGGCTTCCATCTTCATTCCACTGAAAGAAACTGGACCACCAAGATACTTTCCCAGAGAGGTAAAATGGGCAAAAGGTAAAAGGGCAACCCAAACTGCTCAGGGTTGGTGGAAGCTTCCAGATGAATGAATAATAATCCCTTCTACATTGGGTCCCTGCATAGCCTCTGAGTACCATCACCTGACACACCTGGGAAAGACCTCCCTCCTAAAAAACCAATACTATATCAACCACCTACCGGCTCTCTGTTGGACAGTTGGGGAGCGATGTGTGACCTGTGCAAAGAACAATGCACACATTGTGCCCCAACATCTACTGGGGGTCCAACATACCAGGAGCACCCCTTTGAAGACTTGGAGGTGGAATTTACTAAAATTCAACCCAGTTGAGGATATAAATAAAATACCTCTTTGTCTTAGTCTGCATCTACTCACAGTGGGTCGAAGCATACCCAACCAGAACTGAAAGGAGTCATGAAGTGGCCAAGATCCTCCTGAGAGAAATAATCGAATTATTTGGGCTGCCACTCAGCATTCATTTTGAAAACAGACCAGCCTTTGTAGCAGAAATCATTCAAACCTTGACAAAGGCTCTCAGCATCACTTGGAAGCTTCACACTGCTTACAGTCCCCAGAGTTCAGGGAAAGTAGAGCACATGAACCTCACCCTAAAAGAGACTTTAGCTAAGTTCAGTCAAGAAAAGAGCCTACCTTGGGTGGACTTGATGCCTTTAGCCCTTCTGTGTTCCCGGTGCACTTTGGGAAAGTTAAGGTTCTCCCCTTTGGAGCTGATCTACAGGAGGCATCCCCCTCCCCATACTTGAGGAGTGCACCAGGAAACCTCCATCAGCTAGGTGGCAAGAGTATAGCAAAGGAACTCCAGGGCCTAGGAATGGTCCTCTTCAAGTTACAACACTATGCCATGAAGAAGGCCCCCATCTCACTAAGTGACCCTGTCTATCCTTTTCAGGAAGGTGACCTAGTCTGGATCAAGGACTGGAAAAAGCTCTTAAGCTGCACTGGGGAGGGCTTCACACAGTAATCTTCACACAGGAATCATCCCATGGGTCCATCACTCGAGAGAGAAAAAGACCCGCTCAGAGGAAAGCCTGGAGACTTGGAGAGCTCAGCAGATACCAGCAGACCTGCTCAAGATCTGACTCTGCCATGGACCACCTTGCAGGACTTTTGGACAATCGCCCCATCATTGATGGACCCCTGCACACCATAGTTCTTGGCTGCAGTGGAACTCATTGCCCTAATTGTGGAACTTGGACTTTCAGCAGCAGATACGATAGACTAGAGTACCGGCCAGAGACTCACACTTGCTGTGGCATATTAGGGTCTATTACGATGTCTCTTTACCCTCAGTTGCTTGTCCTCCTCTTCACCCCTGCTCTATCCTCCTCTGAACCAAACTGTCTCTGTCTGAACAGGCAAAACATTCATTGCCTATACCTATATGTCCGCCAAATATTATAGGGGAGGTAGAACTGCCCTATGCCTCCATGCTGGGAAAAATATTGGTGGGAAACAATTACTTACAGTGACTGCCAGAATAAGGGATGAAAGGGATCCAGCAGGTACTGGCTTTACTTAACCCATGCAGGGATGTCAGATGGAGGAGGAGTTCAAGATAGAGCTCTGGCCCAACAGGTAGAAAAGGCTAAAGAATTGTTGCTAAAAGCTGAGGAAAAGACAGGGTACCAGAATATTGACCTAACTGGCATCTGACTGCTCACCAAAAGCCTGTCCCCTATCCATAAGATAGAATATGTCCTCAAGTTGGCGTCAGCTCTCATAAATAGCTGACGCCCACATGATTCCACATGTTGGTTATGCCTGCTGCTTGCAAGAAGGACTTACATTTGCACACCTGTGCCAGCAGAATTGACCTTTAACCAGTCCAATGACCCCTCTCCTAACTCAACTGAGCTCATAGGGCCACTAGCCTTCAACATCTCTCTTGGACCTATGAGGGAGAACATCACCTGCCTTATCAGCCCCCCTGATGAGGAAGAACTTATACCCTACAAGGCTGTAATACCTGACTTGTGTGCCCACTTCATTTCAATGGGTAAGAACCAGACCCGCTGTAACCCCCCAGACTCTTTCCTCTGTGGCACCACATCATACCAGTGCTTACAGACCAACTGGATCGGTATATGTTTACGTATTTTCCTAACCCCCAATATCTTGATTCACACCAATCAAGAAATAGAACAGACCCTCACTCCTCCCTTACACTCAAGGAGGAAGCAAACACCCCTTTTCCCCTTTCTAGTAGGCGCTGGGGTCCTAGCCGAAATTGGCCCTGAGGCAGGGGGAGCTTGGTTCCGCATTCAAGTTTTATTACAAACTGTCCCACGAACTGAATGAGGACATGGAGAGAGTAACAGACTCCCTTTTCTCCCTCCAGAGTCAGATTGACTCATTGCAGAGGTCACCCTCCAGAACCAGTGTGCTCTAGACCTCCTCACTGCAGAGAAGCGGGGTGCCTGCCTCTTCCTAGGTGAGGAATGTTGCTATTATGTAAATCATTCTGGGATTGTTACCACCAAGGTCAAGGAACTAAGGGATAGAATACAAAAATGAAAACAGGAACTAGAGTGTTCCTGGCCATGGAATCTCAACCAAGGATCATCATAGCTCATACCATTAGCTGGCCCCCCAATCACTATTGTTATTCTGGCTACTATCAACCCTTGCTTGACTAACTCCTTGATGAAATTTTTAGAGACCACTGTAATCAACAGGGCCATGGTCAGAATATTAGCCCTACAAGGCTATTGGCCACTAGAGTATAATGATGCACTATGGATGAGCATGTCCCCTCATTAGGCCATCAAAAGGGGGAATGTATAGAAATATTGCCTCTAAACATGGCTGATAGCCTAGTCCAGTACTCCCCACCCCTGGAGTCACTTACTGGTTCTCCTTCTCCCTGAACCCCTGTTCCTGTCATCTGTAGCCTGCCTGTGGGAAACTGATGTTATTACAGAAATGCTATGCTATAAATTTCCCCACCCTGCCTTTGTTTGGGGCTCAGACTTTGGAGGGAACTCCTCTGGGCCCGCTGGCAGTAAATAAACAGCCTGAACTTGCAAGTTCTCTTAGTGCCTCTTGGTCTTTCCGACAGAAGAATATGTGAAACCTGTAACATTATAAGTTGGTGGGCACAAGTGAGACATGTAAAAGCCATTAGGGCATCTCCCACCTTAAAGACATCTCCCATGGCAGGATGACTTGTACATGGTCAGGGACATTAGGGGTAGGTCCCACCAAGTACAAGAAAAACATCTGTGCAATGTGCAGGAACACACTTCACAGGCATTCATGTCCACTCCCCACAGCGCCTCCCTAGAATGTTTCGTAGGTGACTTGGTTTCTTTCTCTCTCTTTCTCTCTCTCTCAGGAACACTGTCTTTGGAGGCTTGGGGAAAATTGAGGGAAGTATTGGTGGAGTATGAAACCCAGAACACCCCTGAGGGCCTCTCTCTAGCCTGCATGGGTGTTAGATTGACTCTCCCTCTTTTTGGTCTTTCAGGTCTTGGCTCTCAGTCCCTCCTCCCTTAGGAGTGCTACTATTTACCCTAGCTGTTTACCTTCTCTCTGAGGTTACTTCTTTCACTATCTCTGTCCACTCCACCTGTCCTTTCTTGGGTCAGGCCATTTAAATCAGTCTCTCTCTTTTTTTTATCCCGCAGCCCAGAGTGAAATGCTCAGCTGCTTGACTAATCAGCACTGTACTAACCTGGCCTGAGGTGCTAAACCCCCTGCTTGAGTGCTATGCTACTGCAGCTTCAGGCTGGGAAGCCAGTCACCAGAGCATGGCCTACACACAACTCTGAAATTCCTCGCATGCACTCAGAGCAGTCGCACGCTCATACCCTTGGTGCTAGCTCAAACTCCCAGCATATATAGGATGATGCTCTGTGGGCCACTGTCAGAACAGCATATTGCCAAGGTTCAGCCCTGTGCAGCTAAGCCTCCATCAGAACAGCTCAATGGGATGGAGGTGGGAAGGCTAGGATGGGAGAGACAAAACCCCTAAGTCAGCTCATGGAAAATTTTGGACGAAGCTGTTTCTGTAAGCTGTTTAATGTAAATTCCGTTAACTCCCACTTCCATATTCCTTCCACCAGCTGCTTAATGTATGCATTTAGCTTCCTAATGCTGCTTACTTGCTGCATCTGCCAGTCCCCACCCCAAACCTATAAGTATCCTAAAAGCCTATTGGGAGAGGAGGCTCAGACATTGAAGTCTATAGCTCCTCTGAGCCTGCAGGTGTAATAAATCTGGTTCTCAAACCCTCCAAGGGCTGTTTGATTCCTGCTGCAACAATGGTATGGGGGGAAACCATTCTCACTTTTTCTTCCACCCACCCACTTCAACATTTCAAGGTGCCTGTTGCCCACTCCAGCCCTCCTTGTGGACAATGTGCCAGGGATAGGGAGTGGACCAGAAATATCATGAGGGCACAGCTGCCTTTAAGTACCTTGGCCTCTATGCAAGATTCCCAACAAGGATACAAAAAGGGACTAACTTTCTTTTGCCTTTGCAAACCAGAGCTTATACGTCCTATTTGCATACTTCTTTCTGTTCCAATGGCTATTTTCCCTGCTGTGTCTATACAACCCCCACTACCTGGAAACAACCTCCCTCAAGTAGTACTGGCAGAAGTATCTCTGCCTAGGGTCAAGCCCAACCACTCTTGGTTTCTACATCCTTTACCACTGTCTGGCTTGTCCTTTTTTCTAGGCTCAGTCCAATGCCTGATTGAAACCAGCAAGGAGTATCATTGGGAACCTTCAATGAGTCTTTTGGCTTAAGGGAGTCTCAGGGGCTTCCTGGGACTGGAATGAAATCTTAGTGTAAGATCAGCTTCTGGAAGCAGCTGCTGAGTGATTTTGCTCTCTGAAGTGAAGTTGCACTAACATTTTGCCCCTCACAAAATGCCTGTCTAGTCAGGATAAACTATGTATTTCCTTTGTTGTCTAGTGTATGTATGGATTTTTTGGTTTTCTATAAGGTGTGGCCTTTTAGGATTAATATTCCCATAACCTCAGTCAAATCCAGATGTAATAGTCATATGCAGGTGTAATTTGTATGTCCTGTATAGGTGCAATTAGACCAAGCATCCAGAAATAGTATCTGTTTAGTGTCTACGTATCTGTCTATATATCCAGATTTGTTCATGTGTGTGTACATGCAGCTGTTTTAATTCTAAGATCAACAATGGGTTTAAAATCTTAACCCCAACTAATGGTCCATTAGACAGGATATTGAATAAATAGTGAACTTACAGTTTTAGGCCATTAACAAAAAGAAAAATTGGTGCTCAATTACAATGCTGCTTTGTCTCTGTATACATGTTTTAGATTCTGAGGAGAGGTGGTTTTTCAATAGGTTCTCTTGAACTCTTACACTGTTTTGCGGATAAAACTGTTTTGTGAAAGGATCAAAAAAGCAGGCTTGGGGGAAGGTGTTCCCTGGTGGTGTAGTGGCTAGGCTTTGGTGCTCTCAAAGCTGCAGCCTGGGTTCAATTCCCAGCCAGGGAACCACAAAACACAAACAAACAAACAAAAAACCTGGGATGGGGATCCTTGTATGTAACCTTTTATGATGTAATACAATATAAATTCTTAAAAAGGTAACTAAACTGATAATTTAGAGAACAGGGAAACCCACTTGTCTCCTGATTCCCTTATAATTAGGCACCAATTCTGTCTTTATATATTGGGTAAGAAGTAGGTCTTATAAGGTTTTTTTTACTCACTCTGGTAACTTTCAGGGTCTTACAGAATGCCAAAATGTAAACAAAACTTTGCCTGGGGTGACAAAGAATGTAAATCTACTACTATCTCCTGAGGTGGAGGCAACCAAAGAAAAACAAGGACATTTTTAAAATCAAGATCCCAAGCCAGAGTTTTAGCCTCCTTAAAAATACAGGGGACAAATAAAGGACCTTGCATCTTCTTTAAAATTGCTATTATATTTCTTTTGTGTTTGCAGATTTGCCAATAAAAAATGCTAATTGTTTGCCATTTTAGTTGTTAGTAAAACTTAAGGTTTTGAGGGTTATAGCTACAAATTATGATATATAGTTCTGAGAACCTAAGAAAGGCCTAAAAATTGTTTTAATGTTTATGGCAACTGAAACAGAGAAAATGAGGAATGAAGGAACAGTGAGACAGGAGACAAGAAAAGAGACATGCCAGACTTCTGACCATAGTTATAGAGCGATTAAGGCTAGTGCCACCTCAGGGCCACCCCAGGAACTCCAGAAGAAGAATGCCAGATAAAGAAGCCTACTTTGGGTGTAGAAGCCCAGATCCCTAAAACAGGGAGTGCTCTAGTCCTCCAAAGCACCTGTGCCCCCTATGCAAACTAAAAGGGCAAAAGAGAAAGAATTGTTCCTTTTTCTGAAGGAAGCAAGGACCAGCTCCATCCATGCAAATGGCTATGATCCACTGGACTGGGCCCAAGGTTTTTAGCAGCTCCCAAGGAAAAGGCTATTCTTGTGATGGGAGGAACTATGGGTGACTCTCGATGTGGCAGGTAAGCTTGTTAAGTTTCCTAATTAATATTAGAAGTCGTTTACTCTGTCTTAACTGCTCACTATGGACCTACTCCCTCTAAAACTTGCTCAGTTGTAGGAATAGATTGGAGTTTTTTACTCAATCTGTTTCTTGCTTTTTTTTTAATGTGGGTAGCTCTCTGGATGGGTATTGAACCCAGGCCACAGCGCTGATAGCACCGGAGCCTTAAGCCACTACACCACCAGAGAACTCCCTCAATCTGTTTCTTGCCAGTGGACCGTAGTGGTTCTCAACTTTCCTAATGCCACAACCCTTTAATACAGTTCTTCATGTTGTGGTGACCCCCATAAAATTATTTTCGTTGCTACTTCATAACTATAATGTTGCTACTGTTATGAACTGTAATGTAAATATCTGATATGTGTTTTCTGATGGTCTTAGGCGACCCCTGTGAAAGGGTCGTTCGACCCCCAAAGGGGTCGTGACCCACAAGTTGAGAACCGCTGCCTTAGAGAACTGTAGAACAAGTTAATCAAACTCTAAAAAGGAGTACTCAACATGCAGCCAAAAAAGGAAACTTAGAGGGTAAGGACAGAGACTAATATCAAGGGTAAGTGGAGGTCACTTTACTTCCTTTAAAGGAAGCACAGTAAACAATTTAAGCAGTCCCTACAAGGGAGGACTCTTAGGGCCATATTAGATAAGATACTCTTTGAGATCTGGACAGATATTAAGAGGTGGAAAGGCTACAGGCTAGCAAAGAATTATAGGGTCCATCCCAGAGTTAAGAGTAACAGCCGCTTTAAAAGCTGGCAGGATTTCATGCATCTCTGGTTTTGCGCTGGGAACCCTTTTCTTTTTTCTTTTTTTTTTTTTTTTTTTAGTGTAAACGTAACTTTTATTATGCACTGGAAAACAAAAAACCCGTGTGGGACTGTACTTAAGTCCAGAGAACTGTACACTTAAGAGGTTAAAATAGTGGGAGTTCCCTGGTGGTGTAGTGGCTTAAGGCTTTGGCGCTGGCGCTGTCAGCGCTGCGGCCTGGGTTCGATTCCCAGTCAGGGAGCTACCCACACACTACAAAGCAAAAAAAACAAACAAACAAAAAGAGGTTAAAATAGTAAATCTTACGTTACGTGCGTTTTACAAGGAAAAAGCCAATGTACTTTCCATATGGCAATCCATTTCAACCGTGAAAAATGCATCCTTACTCGTACAGAGCTTTAAAAAGGGGAGTGGGGTTTGAAAGCGCCTATCTCTTAGCAGCCCCGACTCCCCCACCCCCACCCAGTGGCACTGGTGGCGAGGAAACGTAGGATCCCCGAGCCGCTGGAAGCAGGAAACCCCAGGCAGCCGTAAGAACCTGGGGCGTCGAGAGCAGCCGCGCTGGAAGCCGCTTAACCTTCAGCCCCGGGAACACCCCAGCGGGGTCACCTTCATCCTCACTCAGGATCGTCTGGCCTCCCGGTGCACGATCAGCCTCCCCTCAGCCAGGACAGCCCCGCAGATCCAGCCCGCCCACCGGTTCCATGGGGGAGGTCCCTCACCCTACTTAGCGCAGCTCTCCGGGAACCCTTTTCTACTAAGTATCACGACGAAAAAAACTGGAAACTAATCCGAACCTTATTCAAAGTCAGAATGGAAAGATTTGTAGTGACAGCACCACCCGCTCGAAACCGTTCTAAGACTGCTTTGTATGTGACTCCCCTGGATAGAGTCACTGAGTTTGGAGGTGAGCTGCACGAAGATGGCGGAAAACTCTTCTGCACTTCTTGCAATGTCGTGCTGAATCATGTTCGCAAGTCTGCCATTAGTGACCACCTCAAGTCAAAGACTCATACCAAGAGGAAGGCAGAATTTGAAGAGCAGAATGTGAGAAAGAAGCAGAGGCCCCTAACTGCATCCCTTCAGTGCAACAGTACTGCACAAACAGAGAAAGTAATTGTTATCCAGGACTTTGTGAAAATGTACCTGGAAGCCAACATCCCACTTGAAAAGGCCGATCACCCAGCAGTCCATGCTTTCCTGTCATGCCATGTGAAGAATGGAGGCTCCATACCTAAGTCAGACCAGCTGAGGAGAGCATATCTGCCTGATGGATATGAGAATGAGAATCAACTCCTCAACTCACAAGATTGTTGACAAGGAAGTTACCACCATTGTGATCGAGATATTAATGTGGAGTATTAAAGTTATGTGTTGATTACAAAAAAATAAAAAATAAAAGCTGGCTACATGATATAGCTAGCAAGGGGAAAAGAAGGAACAGGAAGAAAGGAAGAGACAAAGAGGAGATGGTCTCTGGCCCCTCCAAACAACAGGAAGGGGGAAGGCAGAGGGATCTTCCCCAGTAAATGAGCTGTCAGTTATGTATAAGTCCTTACTTTGGGGGGAACAATAGCCCATGGTAAGGTGCACATAAGCCCATGCTAGGGTCTGAGGTATGGAACACTTTGCCTCAGAAAGGTTTCAGAGCTGGGAATTGAGGGGATGCCCTATTTCCCTCCTCCCACTCTGTCTTTTCTTGTGGATGGGTAATCTCTCTTTTCTTAGAGATGGGTAACCAAAACTCTGTTTCTTGGGATTCCTCACTCAGCTATATTAAGAAAAACAGGAGTTCCCTGATGGTGTAGTGGCTTAAGGCTTTGGTGCTGGTGCTGTCAGCGCTGTGGCCTGGGTTCAATTCCCAGCCAGGGAGCTACCCACATACCAGAAAGCAAAAAAAAAAAAAAAAAAAAAAAAAAAAAAAAAAAAAAAAAGAGGCTCACCTTTGTCGGCAAAACGGTTTGGCATCGATATGAGTTACAGGATGGGGAAGCTGGCCAAAGTATGGTAGCCTAAATTATAATATTTTGCAATAAGATCACTTCTGTTGCAGATTAGAAAAATAGAAATAAGTGCCATGTGTCCAGATCTTTATGACTCTCAGACAATTCTGATGTCTGCAGCACCTGCAAGATAGCTTACTTTTACCATTGAGCCCTCTGGGAAAGATGTTAATGTTATCATAGCGCAAACTCTAAGACAGACATAAACAATTACAGAGACTGCCATTCACTTTACTGACAGTCTCCTTGTGATTAACTTTAGTTACCCTATAGGGACCATGGCTATGCCCAATACTAACCCCAAGTGGGACTATGACCCAAGAAAAGGCACCTGGCTATGAGATCACATAGCCCTTTGTTCAATAAAAGACTTAAGACAAAATAATAATAAACCCACTAACTACCCCATGCTGGCTACTATAAATTAGAAGCCCTTTGAAAACCTCATGATTTTTCTTGAACAAACTCAGGGAAACTCTTACTAAATATGTAAACATAAACATTGACATCTCTGAAGGGAAACTGATATGCAAGGACAGGTTCATCACACAATTTGCCCCAGATATCAGGAAAAATTTACAGAAGCTAGCATTAGGACCCAGAGCTAAGTAAGAAGAACTTAAAATTTCCTCTTTTGTCTTTTATAATTAGGATGAGGAAGAGAAGGGAAAGGTCAGGGAAAAAGAAAAAGGGGAGGAGGAAAACAAGAATGATGTAGCAGAATAGGTGACAGAGAAAGTCAAGTGGCACTCGGAGAATTGGAGAACCAGTTTTATTATGCCGGTGGGCTCAGAGGAGTTACAGTCTCCAAATTTTGAGCCCTGACTAACAGGCTTTTCAGACTCTAAGGTTGGGGTGGAGGTTGGCTGATGTGATAAGCAAGCAGGGTTACAGAAGCTAAAATCATATATTAGGCAACTGGTGGAAGGAATGCAGATGTGGGAGTTCACAGAACTTACATTAAACAGCTTTGTCAGTAATTTTCCATTTCAATGAGAGACAAACTCAATTGCTGACTGCTTTATCTAATGCAGGTGTCTCCTATTCTGTACTAAACTCATTTTTTCTGGGGCATTCTATTTCTCTTTCTCAAATCTTGCCAAATAGTTGGAGTAAGATGCCCCCACATTTCAACTGAGTCCCAACTGGGCTCTTTTATTGTACTGATTTCTACCTCTACAGCTATTAAAGTGCTAATAGTTCCTAGCTGGGATACATCACTTCTGGATAAAAGTGAGAATGATGAAAAAAAGAGGTTTGCCAACTGAGTCTCAGTACTCCAGTGAGCCACTAGAAGATCTCAGAATACTATTTAAAAGCTTACCAGATAAGTGATTTCTTACTTAATCATCAACAGGATATTAATTCTCTTAGTTCAATTATTTTCCTAGACCTTTTTGTAAATGGAACTAACACCTTTATGAATCAGACAAAAGTGGCTTCATAGCTTTGCAAAGAAAAGCCTAATGGCTAAATCAATCTAGCAGTTACTAAGAGATACTCTGCCTCCCATAACTTAGCTTCTACCCTAAGCGCCTATTTACTCCTACTAATATTTGACCCATGTCTTTTTAATCTACTTGTCAAGTATGTTTTCTCCAGGTTACAGCAGTTCCATTTAAAATGATGGTTCTCCAGGGATTTCAACCATCTCTCCAGAGATAGACGCACCAGAACTACACCAGTCTCCTTTCCACGTTGCTGGTCACAACTTCCTTTTTCCACCCCCTACGAACAATGGTCAACATCTCTTTCCGGACAGAACAAGAGGATGAGACCCTGACTAGGAATTCGTCCCCTCTCAGCAGGAAGTAGCTATAGAAGAGACACACTGTCCATTTTTCTAAAAGGTTTTAAGGTCTCAAACTCTTGAGTGGGGAAAGGACAGAGTGGGCAGAAGGGTGGATGTGAGCAGAAGGGGAGGGGTTGTCCCAGTCCATTATCAACTGCCTCTAAATTAAAAAGGATAAAGAGAAGGAAAGTGGGAATGGGAACTTGCCTGTAAGGAGGACCATTAACAGATGCCCTGAACAGAGGAGTAAGCCCTGGCCCATTATCAACTATTCTCAAATTGAAAGGGGTAAGTCTCACGTTTTCAAGTGTAGGCCCTGCATTCCAAAATCATCTTATTATGTGGCTTTGGCCCTTTTCAGAAGGATCATGCAGGAAAGAAAGGGGGAGGAGCCTAAAGATACAAAAATTCCCATACAATGGAGGGGGGTGCTGCTTCCTGCTCTTGGGCCAGCCTGCTCCACCCTCTTGGAGTGTACTTTAACTTTCAACTTTTCTATAATAAACATTAAATTTTCTGTGTTTTCACAAACTGTCTCTTGACTGAATTATTTCCTTCAAGAGACAAAGAACTGAGGGAAAATTGTTTCATGGTAACAGCATTCATATATAAAGCACGAGGATATATCAATTTTAATAAGATACCAGGAGCCAGCTTTAATTTCTAGAAGTAACTACATTTCAGCAGTTCTTCATTTCAGCCCCCTCCCTGGCATCTCCCAGCTCCCGCTATTTCCAATTCAACTATTAAATGTTGGCAGAACAATTTCTTTACCCTCTCTCGCACTTCCACCCCAGCACATTGCTGAATAGGGCTGCAATCCCAAATTGGTTTAATTCTGTTTAAAAAGCACATTATGCAGTTAAACAATAAAATTTCTGGGTGCCATTTGAACAGCACTGGCAGATTAATGTTCATGACCTACACATATATACATAAACACATACCTGCTTGCAGTTTACAATACGCTCACAGTCCCCAGAGGGGCCATGAAAGATGTGTGGCTTTCACTAATGGCAGGCCACTGCCAAACAACCCTGCCTTTGTCCCCAGTAGATCCAGGGCAGGATTTAGAGAGCTGCAGAGTCCAGGGGAAGAAAATGTTTTCACCCTCAGCATTATGTTAGTTCCATTTAATTAAAATGTACTCAGCAAGACTGTTTTATAATAATTTTTCCTGGACTGCCACTTAGTGGCCACTTGGAGAAGTACTCAGAAGAGCTGCCAGTTCTGTGAACTCTCTCTGGAGTATCTTTAGGGCCCATTGAGAATGCTTGAACTCTATTTTCTTAGCTTGTTCTGTTTTTTAAGTGCTGAGATTCAAGTTACTGATATTAAATGTTAAGCAGTAACAGTCTGCAAGAATAGGATCTTGTAACTGTCCAACTCATTGACCTGTCTGTTGAAAAGTCTCATGATGAGTATTTTCCAGAGGTGCAGAAGGAGCTTCAAGTATTCTTCTGTGTTTCTCTATCAAGATCCCCCAACACCAACTCCCTGTGAAGTCATTCCACTTGTTTTCTCCTCTCTGCCTTTTCCCTGGGGACAAAGTTACTGTGATGTACCTCCTACTCTTAATCAGGCCATCTGTAATCTCACACTCAGCTTTTTCTAAATGTGGGGTGAAGAGGTCATATAGAGACCATTGGAACCAGAAGGAAGGCATGTTATATATAAAGGGAAAAACTGAGTTATGGAACAAAATATTTTAAAATAATGACTTCTATGAAAACTTAATTTTTTAATTTTGTAAAAGGTTTTAAAGTAAGTTTTTAACTCAATTATTGCAAAAAAGCTTTTAAAATATGTTTTCTTGTATACTTTGGCAAATATTTATGCTTGTTTAATTGCAGGAGCTTCCCAAAAGTCTAAGATCCAAATTTACAACCAGCATCTGTGATTTTATTGCTTCCAATGCTTCTTTTCTCAGGTAAAAGCCAGATACCTTAGTAGATTTTACAAGGTTTGACACAATCTGATCTCTTGTTACCTCTCTGATATCATTTCCTGCTACAGTTCCTCCCAGTCTGCTTCAGCCACATTGACTGACCTATGAGGAATACTATGCTCCTTTAACCTCACAACTTGCACCTTTCCTCAAATGTTGCCTTCATAGCAAGGCCTTTCCTTACCACCGCCCCCCTACAACCCTTTCCTCCTTTTTCTCCAGAGAACATTTTGCCTTGTGCTATATTTAATGTAATTTATATATGCATATATAATTTTTGCTCATTTGTTTATTGTTCTTACCTAATAGAATATAAACTCTAGGAGGTAAAGAATTTGTCCTTTTTTTTTTAAGAGCTGATGCTCAGTACTTAAAATAGTGCATAGCACGTATAGTTACTCAGTAAATATTGAATAGATGACCAATGATTAATACAGCATTATTTACAATAGCTAAGAAATAGAAAAAACTTAAGTGTACATCTACAGATGAATGGATTTTAAAAATGTGGCATGCATGCGTGCACACACACACACAGGAATACTATTCAGCCATAGAAAAGGAAATCTACCATTTCTGACAATATGAATGGACTATGTGGGTATCATTTTAAGTGAAATAAGTCAGAATGAGGACGACAAATACTATATGACATCACTTATATGTGAAATCTAAACAAACAAACAAACAAACAAACTTATAGAAACAGAGGGAGGTGGTAGAAGGTGGGGCAATTGGAAGAAGATAGTCAAAAGTCACAAACTTCCAGTTATAACTAATTTCTGGAGATGTAATATACAGCATAATGACTATAGTTAACAATGCTATATATTTTTAAATTGTAGCTCTCTTGGCCTTAAGACTCATTTTCTTAGACACCTCTGTGCCATGAGAGCCAAGTGGAGGAAGAAGTGAATGCACAGGCTGAAGCGCAAAAGAAGAAAAATGAGGCAGAGTTCCAAGTAAACTGCTAGCTTGTGCACCCATGGAAGCCACAGGAGCAGTAATTAGGCTAAGGATAATGGTACAGATTGTTGGAATTCACGCCTGCTGTCTAGAACTTCTCAATGGATTTAGAACATTCATCACCATCGGATGGCCACAACCAACTTTTGAGAGACCCACGTTTCTCATACAAAAACAATCTTTTGCTCTGGACTTGTGACATTCTGAACTAATTCTGTTCTCAGTAGTAGCTGAATGTAACATGTACAATAAATCATCTGCTTTCTTAGATGAAAAAAATAAAAATAGAACTGTATGTTTTAAAGTTGCTAATAGAGTATATCTTAAAAATTTTTATCATGAGGAAAAAAATTGTAAGTATTTGAGGTCATGGATGTAACTAAATTTATTGTGGTGATCATTTAACAATATATGCATACATGAAATTATCATGTTGTACACCTTAAACAAATACAATGTTATAGTCAATTATATGTTGATTAAACTGAAATTTTTAAATATATTGAATGAATTAATGAGTGAATGAACATAGGTACAAATGAAATTAGGAAAAATATGAACCTATTTTCTTTGTATTAGGGAAAATTTTTTCTCTTATTACATTGAAGTGAAAAGTTTTCTAATCTCAATAATGTGATGAATCCTTACCAGTCTTTGTTTAGTGAACTCCTGTGCAACCTTCAATACCAAGCCTATGACATCCTCCTGGATTATTCCTTGTCCCAAGATTGAAATAGTAACTTCATCTGTGATCCCATAGTATATGTATATAGTACATGTATATGCCTTGGTTTTAGTATTTATTATTTTATATCTAATAATAACAACATTTTAATAATAATTATATTATAATTATGATTAATGGTAGTATCAATTTACATGTGAGGCCTTCCAGAATAGAAACTGCCTTATTTATCTCTGTAGCCTCTAAGCCTAGTGCAATGACTGGTACACATAAGGTGCTTAATAAATATTTGATAAATGAATAAACCATTAAATAGATGAATTCATAAATCAGTAAGCAAACAAAGGATGAAAGCTTCTCATTATATGTGCTGCCGAAGCAAGCACAAGGATGAAAGCTTCTTAGCGCAAGGTTCCTATGCATACTAAATAGAGCTTCCTAAATATTGAAAAGACTACCATGCTATTTACTGCCTCTTCAGATTTACAAAGACCAATTTCCTAGACCACCCACTATATTGGTTTATTACATCCTATTATCAGTAGAAAGTGTACATGAATTGTTTTCCAGTAGTGGGGATGTTTTGTAAGCAGTAACTGGTAAGTTCATCTGCTTAGATTATAGTTTAAAAGTAGGCCAAGTCTGAATAATATTCCATTGTATAAATGTGCCACAATTCCTTTATCCAATCACCTATTGATAGGCACTTTCGTTGTTTTCATATCTTGGCTATTGTGAAAAGCACTGAGGTAAACATAGAGGTGCAAAAACATGGATGGCCTAGAGGATACTATGCTAAGTGAAATAAGTCAGACTGAGAAAGACAAATACCATATGATCTCATTTATATGTGGAATCTAAAGAACAGAATAAATGAACAAATGAAACAGAAATAGACTCATAGATAAAGAGAACAAGCTGATAGTTGCTAGGTTGGAGGTAAATTGGGAGGATGAGTGATAAAGGAGTGGGGATTAGGAAGTATAAATTGGTAGTTACAAAATAGTTATGGGAATATGAAATATAGTATGGAGAATATAGTAAATAATATTTTAAAAATTATGTATAGTGTCAGATGGGTACTACACTTACGGGAGGATCACTTCATAAATTATATAAATGCCTAACTACTATGTTCTATATCTGAAACTAATATAAAATAATATTTAATGTCAACTATAATTTTAAAAAATATATAGTCATGGGATATAAATTACAGCATAGAGAATATAGTCAATGGTATTGTAATAGCTGTTTAAGGGGTCAGATATGTAGTAGAATTGTTGGGGTTATCTCTTTGTGAGGTTTATAAATGTCTAATCACTATGTTCATCTGTATACCTGAAACTAATTATGAAAAAAAGGTAATCCAAGTCCATGGCTTGGTTTTCATATAGGCTAGCACACTTAATTCTGTAGTCCATAGAATGCATCATTAATCCTAGCCAGATAACTTGTAAGTGTGAACCAGTTGTTACAAGAGGCCATCACATATGAGGCTGGAGAATGTGGTGAAGCCTACAGATAAAATTGTTCATCCTACTGACAGTCTGTCAGGAATTCCAACTTGGGACAGGACACCAAGCCCTCCTCATTAGATCTTCTGCTTCCCTGAAGGTACCAAATATAAAGATAGCTGCTTGAGATGACTGTGGGACTGAGTATCCTTTGGAGCCACTCTCAACACAGGGGACTTTTGTGCTGAATTGCTGCCAGTACTCTGAAGTGAAGCACTCAGTTACTGTGGACAATGTGTAGCCCCTGGCAACTAAGCAGTTTCTTTTGAACAAACCCATAAATGACCACTCTCATCAATCTAACCTACCTTGAACATGATAAAGTCTTACTCTTGGCTATTTCAAGATGGTAGAGGACAGATGACTGGATAAAGAAGCTGTGGTACATATACACAATGGAATATTACTCAGCTGTAAGAAAAGATGAAATATTGCCATTTGCAACAAAATGGATGGACCTGGAGACCATCATGCTAAGCGAAATGAGCCAGACAGAAAAAACAAAGAAATGCATGATTTCACTCATATGCGGAATATAAAACTGAAAGCAAAGAAAAAAAGAAATGAACAAATAACCCATGGACACAATCAATAGTTTAATGTTTATTTGGGGACGAGTGGGTTAGGGAGGGAGAAAGGGGAGGGGGTGGGAGAGAAGGGGGGGAAGCTAAATATAAGGTGATGGAAAGAGAAGTCACATTAGGTGGTGAACTTATTATACATCAAGTTGACAATGCACTGTAGAATTGAATGCCTGAAACCTATGTAATCCTTGCTAACAGATGTCACCCCCCCAAAAAAAAAAAGATGGTAGAGATGTTATGCTGCACTAGAATCTATCACAGATATGCAGCATTATATCCCAAGGTTGAATTTAGCTGAAACCCATACCTAAGTCTAAAGGCTTTGAATAGCCTAAAATGATCATATCCATGGCACTCGTCTATCCTCAGCAGGAGACTACATACTTACCTTTCACTGGGAGGAAAATGAACACAGTACGAACTCCAACTGGCAAAGGATAAAATATAAATAGATTTTGAAGATGAAAATCACTCCCTTAAAGTAAAAGGACCATAACCAGTGGCAACATAAATAAATTGAAATGATGTGCAATCTTCTCAACTTGTAATACCACCATCTCCCAGAACTTAAGGTCAGTTAAGCTTTGTCAGACCACAACAGCTAGGAAATTAGAAAGATGTAAATGCTTGGAGGAAAACAACATAGATCCCATTTCCTGTGGTACAAATGTAAAGGATCCAAGCATAAGAACCCAGCAGAATGTGGGTGTCTCAAAGATGAAGGAAAGTCAAGCTCACTTATAACTGCAGTCTCAAACAGCTCAGATGTGTTTCAAATCCTATCATCTATACTCAGCTAAGTGAATAATAACTGGAACCTAGAAACACTGGGGACCCAGCCCAGGAGAAAATAGACTACCCTGTAATAATATATACTAATTAAATTCAACTTGTTGAAGTTAGGTTCCAATGTGAGTTAATCCATATTGTGTCTTTTTATTGATTTGGGGCCAGAGTTTAGCACAATTCTCTTTATAGATAGCACATTTTGAAATACCACCCACAAATGGGAAAACATGCAAATAAGATGTCTTTTAAAATGATGCATTTCCACAGTGGAATTCTTTATGACCATTAAAGATGACAAGTATGTGGACTTTGTTGATCTATGGAAATGTGTACACACAATAATGTTAAGTGAAACAATGTGTACACATTGATTACAGCCCTGCAGCAACGCAGTCTGTACACCAGCCAAGAGCATAAGTGAACTTGGAATCACACAAATAGAACTGAAAGTGCATTAGGTTCTGAGTCTTTTTTTTGCAGTGAAGTGGATTAAGCTCACAATAAAAATAATGAAATGGGTAAAACAAAAATACTGCTGTGGTTCCAAAGCTGTATGATAATGAAGCATGTATTGAAATCCAAGTACATCAACTTCAGAGAGAGCAAACAGAAGAAGGATGGCATAATGACACAGCAAACAAAGGGACTTGTCTAGAAACACAATACTGAGACAGTGATGGGCTCAAGCAGAATTTTAATGACACTGTAGATTAGCTGGACACTTTCAGTAAGTACACATTCTGTTTGAAAGTACCCTGTTTCCTGGAATTAAAGGGGATTATTGACTTTTCATATGCTTGCACTTCAAATCACATATACCAGTTGTTGGTGTTATTTGTTGATGTTGCTGTTTTCAAATGGACCTGAGGAGGGATTGCAATTATTGGAGAAATGTCAGGCCAAAACTCAAGGCCTTGGCTTTGTCTCTAGACAAGGGAACAGAGGCCCCACCAGAGAGCTCAGACACAAGAGTGACCTGGAGTACCTGACCCTATAGCAACAATGCAAACACTGCCTATCTAGACTCCTTCACATGCAGGCAGGTGCAATGTCTAGGAAGCAATGGTTTTGCTGGGACAGGTCTGTCTTTTCTCTAAATACTTGGCCAGATATGGCTATGCATGTGCAGAAGCTGTACAGCACTTGTTTATTTATTTTACTCTTGCTTTCCCTTCCTTTGGGCCTTTTCTTCTGTAACTTTATCAGAAGAGAAAAGTAAGGAGAGGAAATGTACTTCTCATGCCTAGGTTGCAACTGGCCCTCACCTAGTTTCATATCAGTGGCAGCACCATATGGAACTCAGGACTGTTTGCATAAGTTGGTATAGCAGTAAGTAAGGTTTGTGTGGTTTTTCCAGAGCAGGACTTACCAGATTCTCTAAGGTTGGACTTCACTAGTTAAATGGAGAGTTTGGTGTAATGTTGGTTAGTTTATGCCAAATTTACATACCTTTTCTTTTGTTTGTGGCTTAGACTACCTGTGCCATTATTTTCTTCACACTTTTCCTAATACTCCAAGGCTCCTGTGCTCTGCTTTAATGAGAAGCCATTAAAAGAGATCCACCAATAATACAAGAAGTGTCTCAGAATTGATGTGCTGTAGGTTCTAAGGACACACCTAATAGGTAATTGTAAAATAGCCCAGAAGAATTGATGTATGTCATCTCAGATCAGTGTTTGTAGCCATTGTAAATTTACAGGATAAATCAGAGGCACCATTCTCAAAAAAGCATCTTCAGTGATGATACCAACAATGAAAGAGAAGTGCCAGAATTGAAATTTCTGGCAGAAAATTTAGAGGGGAAAAGGAAGCCAATGTAATATCTCTGCTAAAGCCATGATGGCTTTCTGCAACAATATTATCAAAAATAAAACTCCTCTCCATTGACTGATCAACACAACATAAAAAGCCATCCAGGGGAGGTCTCTGATAAAATTCCCAATGTTACTGCAGTTGAGATCTTGACAGTGCTGCACTCTCACATTAATCTCTCAGTATGTGACTGGGGAAGAAGGAACCTCCACTAAGGTCTTTATAGACTGAGTTTAGTGATTGGTTGACCTGCACTAGTCCAAAGACAGAAACAAAAACCTAAATGAAAACACAGCCCCTTGTAATGAATGTTGATACGTTGCTCATTGAAGCCTCTGAACCAGGTGACAAAGTGATGAACATGGTCCTAGGGGACAATCACAGGAGAAATTGCCTGGAATAAGTATCTGGCTGGCATCACAGAGCCAGTCTGCTGTGGGAGCCAGTCCTGACAATTAACTTGGCACAGCTGCTGACTTCAAATTGAGAAGTCTTTGTTCTATTTTGCTGACACATAGGCTAACAAGGGTACTGAAGGGCCCCCAGGCAGATCTTTGCTAAGGAAGGAGACTTCTAGCAGGGGACATAATCATCAAGGTTTCATTTAAGCAGTGTAGAATAAGGGGTAATGTTTATTGAGCACTTACTATGTGTCAAGTACTGGTAGAAAAGAGATGGCATATTAAAAACAAGTAAATAAAGATAATTTAATGAAAACTGTTTACAAAAGTATGGGCTGAGTTAGGATGACCAACAAAAGATGATGAAGCACCCTGGTGCTAGCATCAGGAAGGAGCTTTTACTAGCCCTAGACTCAGGGAGCAAAAGAGCAGTGACTAAGGACATATGTGCCTAAAAGAAGCTGTGATGGTTGTGGGGAGAGGGTTACAGCCAAGTTGTAGCAATGAGGCCAGGAGGCAGCCAGATGAATATATACACTGCTCTCACTCTCCTGATCTCCACTCTCCTGTTAGTACCTCCTATTGGCCCAATTCAACCAGAAGCCAGAAGGAATGGGAACCCATTTATGCAGTCCTTTAAAGTTCACCTCCTGGTAACAAAGCAGGATCAAAAAGGGTACAGAATTGATCTGAAGGAGCAAGCAGAAAATATCTAGCACATCTTCATTTTACAAATAAGCAAAATGAGGGAAAATAACTTGTCCAGTGAGGGAGTGGTGGAGCTGAGTTAAACTCATAGGTATCTAACTCCAGAGTCCATCCTCAACTAGTCTATCAGATTCTTCACTTCTAGGCTCACCTACCTTTCCTATTTCATTTCCTTCCATTTCCTCTACACAACACCCTATGCTGCTGCCAGTACATCCCCCTCTTTTGGACTGTTGGCTTTTGCAAATTCTGTTCCCAATGAAACTACCTTTCTTCCAAGAAGTCTTCTTTGGCTGGAGAACCTACTAAGCCACTCCCTCTTCTGCAGCCCTGGAGTGTACTGTCTCAACTCTGTTCAAGTAGAGTCTAGTAGAGACTACTAGAGTCCACTAGGAAAACTGTAAGCTCCTTCAAGGCAACCCTTCTCTCCTACTTATATTTGTATCATCCCTAGGATCCAGTCCAGTGCTGGACAGATAGTAATTAGGTAATGTTTTCTTGTTTGTGGTATGAATTTGTCAAGCCAGACAAAGGAAAAAGGAAAATTATCTCATGAAATTGAAATTAAATAAGTTGGAAAAAGCACTGAAAATTTTTAAATGAGTGTATTAAAACTCTTAACATTATTTAGGCTTCAGTATTTTATTTACACACCAAACAAAATTTATTATAATTTTATTTTTCTGGATTTAATTGAAATAAACACATCAATGATATTTTCAAAATCTTCTGGAAAAAAGAACCCTTAAAAATACATAAATAAAAAAAATATGTATATATATATATATATACACCCCTTTTTAGTTTTCCTCAGGCTTCAAAAAGGCTTGAAACAGCATTGTCAGATTCTGTAATTAAGTTTTTGTTATTTTGTTTATCACAGATTATTTTGGACATTAAAAATACTAAATTAAAATGTGAGGGTTTTGGCACCCCTTAAATTTTGCAGTAGAGGCAAGTGCCTCACTGGCTTCACCCGAGCCCATCCCTGGGGCCAAGGCAGTAGTTATGGCACTGGAAGAAAGTGAACTCAAAGCGCTAGTGAGGAGGGACATCTAATGGAATTGATATTCTAACCTCTTGTTATTTCATTTCATAAACATTCAGAGGTCTATCATTAGTCTATTCCACTAGATCAGGGAAATTAATATATCTCACAAACATAGGGACCAATAATGAGAATAAAATCATTTTATTCAGAATCTCTTGTCTTCGTATCAGGTAAATTATTTCCACATGGGGAAGCTTAAAACACAGCATTAAATTGGGGAATATCTTTTCCCCCTTTTTGTCATTGAAAAGCAGTCAGCAGTCCAGCAACTGAGGGGCCCCCTGAAGTCTTATCAATATGAACATGTAAAGAAGCAACTATGGAAAAGGGACATTTAAACTCTAAATACTGAGAAATTGTGAGTACTATTTGAAAGTTTTGGTTTGGATGAGGTGACACTTTGCTGACTAAAATGGTTCTTTAAAGATCTGGAGATATTTGCTCCTGCTATGGCCAAGGGGATTCTTGGTTGGCAGTGGTGCTAAGCCATTCAACAGTCACTAGAGTGATAAGCTTCAGAACAACCTAGATGGTCCAACAACATCAGAATCTTCATTCCCTAGCAACCTGCTCTAACAACAAAAGACTTGCCTTTTGCACTGGCAGTTGGAAGTCAGCTCTCGGTTGGTTAAGTCTTCTCTCCTGAGAAACTAAACTCGTGTAAAAGGTACACCTCTAAATTTGGACTTTATTCCTTTCATTTTCCCTTGCCTGAAGCAATACGGTGATTAATCTGTCATTTGTTTAGAGTATGTTTTTTATTTGGCTTATAAATAAATATTTCCCATATGCTATTGGCTTATGAAATTATTATAATTCCCACAGTGAACCTGTCTAAATAAATTGGTGGCAAAGACAGAATCAATCTCCTAGTATAACTGCAAACTCCCCCAAAATAAAAACAAAACATTCTGGTTTTTTAAAATGTTTTAAAGAGGTTTAATTAGGTTAATAAACACATACACTCTCTCTCCCTAGTGTTAATCATAAAATTTGAAAATAACCTAACTGCTACAAAAGAGGGGAAAAGTTAAACAAATAATGGATTTTCACTTGATGGACATTCACACCGACATTATAAGTGATGGCCATAAAGATTAAGTAGCACCATGAAAACAAGTTCAGCAAAAATCACAATATAAGAAATAACATATATTATAATTATTTAGAATTTGTTTAGGGAAATACCCTGGAAAGAAATAAACTATTCATTCAACAAATACTTATTGGGTATGCAGGATACAGATATAAGTATTTTACACCTTCTCATTGGATCCTCACACTGACCTTATGTAATCCCCATTTTATAGATGTAGAAAATGAAGATGTGATATTGTGATTTATAATAAGAAATATATAGTTGTCTTTGTCCCTGTTTCTGGCATACAGCTGGGATTTCCCAAATGATGAGAGGGATAAAGATGTTTGTCATCTTAATGAGGCTTTTGGAGCCCCACCAATGAGTGGTGGCTGCTTGTCAGAACAATCAACCATGCAATTAGAGGGCTGGAACTTTCAGTTCAACCCCTGACCTCCAGAGAGGAAAGAGAGGCTGACATTTGAACCAATTGCCAATAATTTAATTAATCATGCCTGTGTAGTGAACCCTCCATAAAAACCCAAAAGGACAGTGTTCGAAGAGTTTCTAGATTAGTGAAGACATGGAAATTTTGGGGAGAGCCACACCCTCTGTGAAGTTATAGAAGTTCTACACCTCTTTCCCATAAACTACCCTAAGCATCTCATTCATCTGGCTGTTCCTGAGTTACATCTTTTTATAATAAACTGGTAATCTAGTAATTAAAAATGTTTCTCTGAGTTCTATGGACTGCTCTAACAAATTAATCAAACCCAAGGAGAGGGTCATGGGAACCTGGGCTTATTAAGATTGGCATTTGAAGTGGGATGGATTGGCACTTACCATGAGGAGGGAGTTTTATGGGACTGAACCCTTAACCTGTGGGATCTGATGCTATCTTTGGGTAGATAGTGTCAAAATTAAGTTGAATTTTAGGACACCCAACTGGTGTTGCAGACTTGAGTGCTGTAAGGGGAAACACACACGCACACACGCGCGCACACACACACACACACACACACACATACATACACACACACACTGGAAAATGGGATCAGAACCCATTTAGAAGGTGAGAAAAATTAATTAACAGAGCTAGTAAGTGTGAAACTGGGGATTCAGGCACATTCAGGCTGACTTCAGAACCTGTGCCAGCATGATGGAATTCCCCATGTCTTTTTTCTTTGCCTTTTTTTCCCAAATTTTTCTTATCACTATGATATTATTTTCATAATTTGACAAATTCCTTCATATCAGTGCCGAGCTGCTTCAGCAGCGAAGTTTTTGGTGGTGGTGCACCCAATTGGTAAAAAACTACATGGGAAGATCACAAGCAAGCAACCCATCAAGCTACTTTATTGTACACCTGGGACTATATATGTATTCAAACAAAAGTGGCATTTTTGCCACATCTGCCCAGTAATGTTTGTTTTGTTTTCATGGTTACATAAGCAAATACATGCACAGTAAATGTCAGTTCTGGGACTTACTCAGCCCCAGACATTGACCATTTATGGCAAGGTCAAATCTGGACATTGGGCCTGGCTTTATCCCTTTAGGAAATAACACTTCAGTAACTAAAACCAAGTTATTAGGGAAATGCAAAACAAAACTACAATGAGGTAACAACACCTAACACCTGTTAGAATGGCTATCATCAAAAAGATAAACAATAACAAGTGCTGGAGAGGCTGTAGAGGAAAAGGAACCCTCATACACTGCTAATGGGAGTGTAAATTGGTACAGCCACTACAGAAGATAGTATGGAGATTTCTCAAAAAATTGAAATTAACATATGTAATTGCCAAAGTTTTTAAGCAGGGCAGGTTTCTGCAGTGGTACACTCAGTTGAAAAAACACAGGCAGAATTGACATAAAGGGGCCATAAACAGGCAAGTGAGCAAGCCACTTTATTGCACACCTGAGACTATATATACATAGTCAAACAAAAATGGCATCTTGCCACATCTGCCCAATAGCGGTTGTTTGGGTTTTCATGGTTACATAAGCCAGTACATGCACAGTAAATGTCAGCCCCAGGAATTCCTCAGCCCCGGACATGAACTGATTATGTCAAGATCAAGCCTGGGTGGTGGGCCTGGCTTTAACCCTTTAAACAGGCCTAGCTATAATTTTTTACAGTGAGCTTGGCTTTAACCCTTTGGGAACTGACACTCCATCCCTACAGGGCTCCCGCAAGGGACTTTATCCATAATGCATATCCTTGAGCCCATAGCCCACAGCAACAATATAGGGTACAGCAAAAGACTACCAGATTGCTACCAATAATTGCTAGAATCATTAGCATACACCACCAGGTGGATCCTAAGGAGCCCCACCAAGAGGTTAATAGGTCTTCTGTGGAGGAGACAATGGCTTAACATCCGTGTCCATCTCAGCCAGGGCTGTCTGAATGTGCTAAGCATGATCTGAGATATATACAAAACATTTTACATGTAAAATTGCACATATGCCACCTTGGGAGGCTGTCAATAAATCTAAACGCTTCTGATTTTCTAGTAAAACTTTACACATTTGTGCTATTGCATCTAATAACAGGCTTAAGGCCTATTAGTAGCATTCAGGGCTTGAGCTGTATGCAGTGCTAAGCTTCTACTTGTAATTCTACATCTATGACAGCAGCCCCTGGCAGGGCCAAAGCAAAAAAGGTAGAACTACCAAGTGGCTCTACGTTGGCGATGCCAGTGGTGATATACAGAATCCCAATTAGTAGGCAATTGAGAAAGGGTGATCAGTACTAGTCCAGCAAAGTGAGGATGACCCCATGTAAATTGGCCAGTCCAATCTGCAGGTAAATAAGGCCATTGTGGTGTCCATAAACCCAGAGGTATCCAGCTGGAGGGATATCTGTGGAATGAATACCAGCATATCTGTCTCCATTCCACCAAGTGCGAGGGGTTAGCACATGGGTATTGTTTTGACACAAGTGTAGGGGCACCAAACCAGCAATGTGGTTAGCAGCTGATATTGTTCTATACATAACGGGACTTGTTCCCATAGTTCCACATGTTCCTCCACTACCCAACCCCACCCATTAGTCACTGCATAAGCAAACAGAAAGGGTTGGTTATTATGGTCCTTGTGAAGCAAATTGTTCACTGCCTGGCGACATTGGTCCCATTCAGTGGTGTAGTTCCACGTACATAACTGTGTCTAGTTGTTTAGGGAAGCCAGGTGTATCTGCCATGTAATTTCCTCAGCTACCTCCACTGGTATTTCTGTGCAGATTCAACAGTGGGAAACATTATGCACCTGAGCAAAAGTATGTGCCCAGGACAGAATACTATTGCCTGCCATTAGCCTGGGCAGTAGGACAAAGCAGACAGTGCAACATTAAAGGCAGATCTTTACCCTCAGGTAAAATACAGACAATGTGTCCATCTTGTGACAACAATGTGGCCAGTATGGGCTTCACCTGTGAAATATGATGCCAGACTCGTTCCCCAAGAGTTTGGGACCATAGTGGCTCTAATGGGGTGATTGAATAACGAAGGAAGAAGCCAAAAGGCAAGAACAAATGTTCCTCTTAATATGGGACCTCTGGCCCTCTCTGGTAGGGTGACCTGTACAGAGAAGGGCCAGCACTCCAACCATGGTTTTAAGATCAATCTTTCCTTGAGTCCAACACTCCAATGTTCTATTAGAACCAGCCAAGATTCATGGAAGTCCTGGGTGGTCCAAGGCCATGA